>CM070829.1:34965306-35028365 GCA_036326025.1 Chrosomus eos | reverse complement strand
ACGAGGTTCTGTGCCTGATCAAGGATGCAAGACCCACAATGAGGGTGAGACTGCAATTATGCACTCGAAAGGTTTCCCCCCAACGACTCCCCCAGTCTCTAGGACACGGCTTCCACCCTCCTGTCCCACTCTGCACCACCCAGTGCCAAGCCCTCCATCCACGATCTGCCCCCCGACTGGGAAGTGGACTCCATCAAACACCTCCAGTGTTTCTGGCTCTCAAGCATATTTTGAAGCACGGGCTGTTTTCTGTCAGGAGAACCCTCCACTCCCTTACACATGGACACCTTCATGTACGTCTACATTGCCTAGGCCTTGGGGAGAACCAGCCAGACCTCGCCTTCAAACCTCTTTCATGGGAATCCGTCCGTCGGGTCATAGGTCATCCCACAGTGAGCTGCCACAGTCATTGACTAATGCCAAACAGCAACTGGGTCCGGGCAGTGACGACACACCTTCGACCAGTGAGGGGTGAGTACCTTCCAGCGTCATTCCTTGTGATGCAATATGTAGCAAATCTATGACACAACAAAGGTACAAAAATACCTAAAAAAAGAATATAAAAAGACAAAACATGTAGAACATGACTGAGCCTGTTGAATCAGATTTTGCCAATCTTTATAACCAGGGCTGAGATTCACTGGGGAGACTCTAGTTGGGAAGATGTTTATTTTTACTTGTATTACTTTCAATTACTTTTTTGATGTATTTAAATATAAAAGTTCATGTTTCCTCCATAGATTGTTTTATTGTGCACCAAGACAGGCATATGAAAGGTCAATAAACAACATTTATGAATCGTGTGTGGCACAAACCCTTCTTCATTCAAGAGTATCTCTGCTTGGAGATAATTATCTGTTTAAATCTGGCCAAATTAAAAATTCTGGTGAAATTCCTTCGGTTTCACAGACATGGTTTAAGCTAGTCCAAGGCTAAAATGCAAGTTTGAGCTGTCTAAATTGAAAGCAACTTGCACTGACAAATCTTTAAATATATCAGTGCCAATGTTTTGTCTCAAGATGCTCATCTATAATGTTTTTTTTTCTAAGGCATGTTTATAAAAGCTACTTAAATGCCCTAATTGAACTAAGGCCTAATCTGTGAAGCCGAAACATTGTCTAAGAACATATGTACGTGCAGAATTTAACAGGTGACACAAACCTTTTGAAAACATTTATCTTCAGGATAAAGTAGAAAAGGTGTAGAATGTTTTGGATGGCAAATTTTCCGTTTAGTGATTTGAATATAAACAATTATTAAACACATTTAAAGATGAATGCAGTTTTAAGGGAAAGGGGAGTTAATGTGCATTATAAAATTTAAATAATTTGGATAATGCTTCTAGAATACATAATAATATTATTGAATAATATTTGTTTGAGGATGTTACCTTAGACATTGGTGTTTAAGCATGTATGTATTCTAATATAAGAATTCTCAGAAATAATTTCAACTGCTTATTAATTTTTTTTGAAGAAAAATGTAAAGAGTTAATAATAAGAGTTGTAATAAGTTGATCTCCCCCTCCCTCCTTCTCACAACCTGCTTCACCACATGAGGTTATGATACTGCTTTTACTCAATGAACTGCACTGTCACAAGTTTCAGATGTTGTAGGAAGAAGGAGGCGGGAACCGGGCGAACATTCAAACACTTAAAACAATAAACGTTTTAAAAATAAAACAAATACAAAATGAAATTAAAAGCCAGCAGCCCCTCACGGACGACTGCTGGCACACAATAAAACAAAACAAAACACAGGTTCAGGCCTGTTTCTCTCTCGATCTCTATTGTCGTTGCTCCTCCTTTTATGCTTCCGCTCCTCCGTGAGAAATACGAGACCGGTGCGTCGCGCAGGTGTCGCTCATCAGTAATCACGCCACCGGCCTCGTGCCGCTCTCTCACGGCTCTCTGGCCGTTTCTCAATATGCGTTCTTGTCTGTACTTGTGTTCTTGTGAAACGTCATCAGTCGCTGCCCAAGTACTGTTCCAATTCAAAGTTCACATCTAGCCAAGAACAGTTCAAATCCCCGTATGTGTTCTTGATCCGCCCCGTTTACCGAGGATGCATGGAGAGGTGACTTGTGCGGACTCGAGACAGACAGGTATCCCAGAATGCATCTCGCACCAACCAGCAAGCGTCAATAGCAGAGGAGAAAACCCGCGTAATATCAAAATACTACTGTTATTGTGTCACGAAATGCAATTTTAAGAGTGTTTCAGTCGAGAATGTATTTGTTTAAAGCTCAAATCTGTGGTTTATTTATAAAGAGAGCGCCTATTTGAAAAATCTATCTGACGTTTTCGGAGTTGTGAGATCCAGGCAATCAGCGGGCGTTCGGCGCTGATCAACCCGACTGGAAGAGCTTTTCCTCGGCTTGTGCTTTGATGTTTGCCGCTGGCTCTGATGTCTCTAGTCTAGTGATAAACAATTCATCTATATACCGGTAGATTAATATAAAGTTTGTAATCTATAGTTTATTCCATGGCAATTTGTTTTGGCTGAGGGCTAAGTGAAGTTTCATAATTTTATATATTTAGGCTATTTAAATTTAACTTTCTATAAGTTAAGTAACTAGCACTATTAGAGAGCTGACTTATGTTTGACTGAATCGTTTGCTTTATTTCTCGTTATATCGCTTCTTATACCTTTTAGGCTACTTTTATACTGGATTGATCATTAAAACTGACATTTAACAAAAAGAAACAGGGTTGTGTAATTTTATTTAATATATTTTAAAAGAATTCGAATATTTGTAATATTTATTTTACATTGTCTTCACTGTATGAACATGTATAATAAAATAAAATGAAATGACCCTGTCTGTTTTTTAAATGTCCGTTTTAATGATTCATTTTTTTTAAATAAAAAACAAAAAAGAAGGGTTGCGATTTATATTTCGTGTTATAAATGCAGTGAAGATAATCAATGTATGTGTAGCCTGAACCAGATTTGTGTGGCCATTAATATGTTTAATATTTTTGAGTGGTGTTTTATAACATATTTCGTTTTATGGTCGCCTAAAATATACATAGAGAGATAACCGGAGTAGCCAGAGCGATCTGAGTGACGCGAGCAAGAACGCACTGTTCCATTTGCAGAATAACCAGACTCGCGTCCTCCCGTCCTCTGGAGTTCGTTCTCCCGAGTCGAACTTGCAAGTCCGAACTACCAAGGACGCAAGTCCGAAGTTTGCGTACTTGGTATTGAGAAACGGCCTCTGTCTCATCCTGCTCGCCACATCCTGGAAATTAAGAATCACAACTTTTTTTTTATACCGAGATCACGATTCTAAATAGACAACTAAACAAAATAGCATATAATTTACTAGAGGTTCTGAAAAAATGTTAATTTCTGCAGTCTGTTTAAAAATCTAATTAATATATTCAAATGAATTTCAGTTTGAATAAATCATTTAATGATTAAAGGAGAACTCCGGTCAATTTTAACATTGAGCTCATTTTTTTGTAAATTTGGAGTGCTGTCAGTACAGAGAACAACGACAAAACACCTACACCGTGTTATCCTCTTTTTAAAATTTGCACCCTGTTGACTTAAACGAGGCAAGTTTTAAACATGCTTTTAGTCTCTTAACATCCTTGATGTGTCATTACAAGTGCACAGCCATGTGAGTGATTTTATTTAGAGTGAACACAGTGAACCTGAGTGTAGTAGATGTGAAAGATATGAGTTCGTGATTCGAGTTCGCGTGCGCGATCATTAGTTATCTTAGTTACCAATGATCGCGCGCGCGAACTCGACAATCGACTACTATGGACTTCGACCGAAAACAGAAAGTAAATACAGGTATGTGAGCTGGCTGAATAAACATCATTTTTATTCATATCTTTCATATCTACTACAGTCAGGTTCACCGTGTTCACTCTGAATAAAATCACTCACATGGCTGTGCACTTGTAATGACACATCAAGGATGTTAAGTCGATTGCGCAAATGTATAATACATTGACCACTGCATTTATTATATATGTTTTACTTCGCTATGTTTTTGTGCTGAAGTCATATCACGTTCATAGGCTATTCAATTATAGAAATCCTTTTAATTTCCTTAAAAAATCTAACCAGTTTGAACACAACCTGCTACTTGTTTATAGCCAGTATCTCAGTAAACACAGTCTCATCTCCCTCCCTCATCTTCGGGGGTTTCTTGTTGAACTAGTTTGGCCCAGAACGAAAGAATATTTGTAATTGTAAAGATTCCTACTGTCTTCCCATTACAACTGATTTCATCACCCCAGTCATGCAATGTAAGCAAAGAATTTGCTGTAACCAACTGATATGTAATCAAATCTTACGTTTATAAGAATGGAATGTGTTTGGCATGCAGCAGCTGTGTAAACAACATGACTGTACCTAAAGCGCTTCAGAAAGTAAAACTAAAAACTAAACACAGAGCATTAAACAGTGTGATTCACAAGTGATTTCTGGTTTTCTATTAACATAAAATAGTAATTCTGAATCTAAGGCCCCGTTTACAAGAAGGGAAAACGCAGATATTTCCCTGTGGTTTGGCCTCTCATTTACACGAAAACCCCGTTTTTATCACAGAAAACGATTATTTCTAAAAACTGGAAATGTGGAGATAAAGTGGAGATTTCTGTAAACGCCGGTTATGTGTTGCCGTGTCAACTGGGAGAAACGGGGTTTTAGGTTCTCTCGTGTCGATTCTGAGGATTCTGATTGGCTTTATCCTTCTCCCTACACTGCCGCCCATCGGTTTGGCATAGTTATGATGGCGCTCGCGGCGTATTTATGCGGGTGTGCGCACGATCTTATTATTGAAAACGGAGGGGAGGAAAATATTCGTTTCTCTAAATACCCGGCTATGTGTAAACGTAGCCTAAGTTCTGACTGGATTAGCTGTGTTTGTGCTGACAAACTCACGCTATATAAATATGGCAATTTACCATGTTTCCTGGTAACCGTAAACCAGCCACAGTTACACAACTGCAATTCTTGGCAGATACTCCAACTAATAACGTTTGCAAATGTATTGATTTATTGAACATTGGTGTATTTGATCATTTTACAGCACCAGAGGCTTTTCTTTATCTGACACCCTCAGTATTTCAAAAGTCTCTCAGTCATAAAAAAGAAATGATCTTGCCTCACGTAAACTTTTTAACTTTAATATTTGAACTTCATTGAGATGAGACGTCAATCAAGGGGAAAGCCCAGGGGAAAACCAAGCAGAAAACCAGAAGAACTGGGAAACTGTTATGATTGCACATTCTTCATAAGAATGGAGGCCAGCGTGAAAAAACACACACAAGGAGATGACGGAGATGACAAGATAAAGACATAGCTGGGGAAGTTCATAAAGAAAGCGTAAAGCACTTCTCACATGTTTCTCTGAGTGTTACATGACTGAAGCAGAGGGTTGGAGAGCTGTTAATCTGATCAGTGTTAATCTGAGTGAGGCTCAGTATAATCCCTGTAGATGTGCATCTCCTGACTCACCTGTCCTGATGGCCTCATTCACCATCTGTCTGTCTATACACATCAGCATTCATACATTCACCATCACACCTGCCGAACACACATTACTCCGTCAAACGCACGTTACAGCACATCTTATTACCTTGTTCATCCCTAAAAACTCATATTAATATTTATATAAGCTACAAAGTTGTCCTTTTAAGCGTTCTGCTGCTGTGTTCTAAACTGTTCTAAACTGTTGTGCCCTTAAGCACAGGATTTCTGCACTTACAATATCTTAAATTATTAAGATTTAATAAGGCTGTTTATAATATGTTTAAGTGTTCAGAAAAGTGTGCTTGTTTTCTGGAGTTGTCCTATAGATGTTTCTGTGTGTGTGATTTCTCCCAGGACGCTGAGAGGGGATCTGGACACACACGGCCGGTTGGACATCACACACCAGCTGGACTAGGCCTTTTCTCTCTACGCAGATCTGGGACATTTCAGGAAACATTTCCAAATAAACATCAACACCACGATGCTTAAAAGAGCTTAGAAATGTAAAAATAACAACCTATGTGTGTATTTATTACTCTGTTAATCTCTTATTTAAACGCGTGTTTCTGTTTGTAGCCTGATCTTTCGGTTGATCTTTCGTATCAAAACCTGATCTGTTTTGATACGTAAAACAAAGGAAAGGCGTTTCAGATTTCTTCTTATATTCTGTAATATGGCTCCTATCCTACTCTCTTATTTATCAGGAGCTGTTATTGTGACTTACTGTTAGAAATATAATCCTATCATTTCACAGTGCGTCTCGTTCATAAACTCTTATTATTATTTTGTGGTAATTTGTGATCATAGTCCATCTGTGTGGAAGACGCTGAACCCTTCAGATTTCTGCATGATCTTCTGTTGTAATGTGATCTGATCCTCACAATAAAGCTGTTTTAAACAAACAAACAAACACACACACACACACACACACACACACACACACACACACACACACACACACACACACACACACACACCACACACACACACACACACACACACACACACACACACACACACACACACACACACACACACTTCTGCAGTGTCCAGTAACTACATCAATATTTCACACTACTACTTCTTTTGGTTTTATGGCAGGTTGCGAACCAACTTTAAAAGTGCATAACGCCACCTACTGTCATGGATTGTGAAAAGAATGAACTAAATACTCCTATATCGGATTATATAACCCACTATTCTTAATAGGACCATCATTTAATAAGTTGGTTATAGTGAATTCCTGGCACCCTACTGCTTGCAATTCTTCCATAAGAATCCTCCTTTCTTTATTATAAGCCTTACATTTCTTCAATAGTTCTACTGTCTATTCTATTAAACAGTTGAATTATATTAAACTGTTCTACTGTCTCTTCTATTAAACATACTTCACATAAACCTGTGTTATGCTTCCCTATAATGTGTAAAGTATGATTTAGATTTGAATGTCCTGTTCTTAAATGTGTGAAAATAACTTGTTCTCTTCTACTTAAGTTGTGAATTATATTGCCTCTCTTTGGACCTTGTAATAATGCCGACCTGTATAACATGAGTCCCAAACTGTCTGCCATTTCTTATTGCACGTTTCTAAAATAAAATGTTTTCCTCATTACATTGAATTCCCACGTGTGCTGGAACCCACATAAATCAAATTATTATTCCCACCTGTCGTAAACTGTATAACCTGATCAGGATTTCTGTTAAAATGTAAGTTCTCTTTGTTTTATTTCACACTTGTTCTCTGTGGAAACGATAAAGTCACTACGGTATTTCATCTGACGGACTCACAAGCGCCACCTGATGGACAGCAGTGAGAAACACACTTCAGTCTGAGACAAGTCCCAATTCGCATACTATCCGTCCTAAATAGTATTTGAAAATATAATTAGTACGTCCCAAATCGTAGTATGTTGAAATTAGTGTTCCAAAGATACCCGGATGGTCTACTTTTTCCGGTCAGAATCTGAAGTGCAGATCGATGCACACTCTAACGGCTAATATTGCCCACAATATTGAAACTTGCTTATTTTGTTGAATAAGTTGAAGAAACTTTTTGTTTAAAAAAATAAATGGTTTGAAGAAACCATTTATTTTATGATTGTAGTATAACCAATATATTTAGGGTCGATTTAAGTTATTTTTAACCTTTCTAATGTGACCCAGTTTTTTATTTTTAACCTTTCTAATGTGACCCAGATTTATCCTTAAAGATATATATTTTTATTACAAAAACCCAAATCGTCATCTCTTGAATATGTTGTTAATTTCTCTATTTTATATCAAAATGTTCACCCACAAGCAAAAAAAAAAAAAAAAACCCTTTGGGCCCACAAGGGCTGTCCTTTATGTTTTCCTCTTTTTCTTGTAGAATGTTTCATCCCTCGGGCTTATAAATAAATAAAATAAAAATAAATAAATCAGTTTTTATGTATTATTCAAAGATATTTAAACTGGTCATTGTTCTTTTTTCCTGAGTATTTAATCTCATATTACGATGGATGCAAACCCATATTTATGTTTTCTTTCATTATGATTGTTCATTGTTAAAGATACAACCATTGCATCTTTTCCTGATCTTGAATCTAACTAAGTTCTGCAATAAAAAAAATTATATGAGCGACAGGTGCACTAACATCTCACAACATCAGTAAGTTGACAGCCGTACCTAATGAATAAAAGTAACCATCGCAATAAACAAATGCATATACAAGTCAACAAGGTAAGAAAAAAGGCTTTATTCAAACTCATATTTACAGGCGATGAACCCCACCTCCTACTACCATCTCAACACAGTGGTTCTCATTCTGTGGTTTTATTCTGATGAATCAGCTGACCACCAGAGGTGACCGTGCCTTCGTGCCGGAGGTTGTTCTGAGGCAATAAGGGCATGTGTAGTGATGGAGGGACTCATAAGGGCAGGTGGAGTGATGGAGGAACTCATAAGGGCAGGTGGAGTGATGGAGGGACTCATAAGGGCAGGTGGAGTGATGGAGGAACTCATAAGGGCAGGTGGAGTGATGGAGGGACTCATAAGGGCAGGTGGAGTGATGGAGGAACTCATAAGAGCAGGTGGAGTGATGGAGGGACTCATAAGGGCAGGTGGAGTGATGGAGGGACTCGTAAGGGCAGGTGGAGTGATGGAGGAACTCATAAAGGCAGTTGGAGTGATGGAGGAACTCATAAAGGCAGGTGGAGTGATGGAGGAACTCATAAAGGCAGGTGGAGTGATGGAAGAACTCATAAAGGCAGGTGGAGTGATGGAGGAACTCATAAGGGCAGGTGGAGTGATGGAGGGACTCATAAGGGCAGGTGGAGTGATGGAGGAACTCATAAAGGGCAGGTGGAGTGATGGAGGAACTCATAAAGGGCAGGTGGAGTGATGGAGGGACTCGTAAGGGCAGGTGGAGTGATGGAGGGGACTCAAAGGCAGTTGGAGTGATGGAGGGACTCATAAGGGCAGGTGGAGTGATGGAGGAACTCATAAGGGCAGGTGGAGTGATGGAGGGACTCATAAGGGCAGGTGGAGTGATGGAGGAACTCATAAGAGCAGGTGGAGTGATGGAGGGACTCATAAGGGCAGGTGGAGTGATGGAGGGACTCGTAAGGGCAGGTGGAGTGATGGAGGAACTCATAAAGGGCAGGTGGAGTGATGGAGGGACTCGTAAGGGCAGGTGGAGTGATGGAGGGGACTCAAAGGCAGTTGGAGTGATGGAGGGACTCATAAGGGCAGGTGGAGTGATGGAGGAACTCATAAGGGCAGGTGGAGTGATGGAGGGGACTCAAAGGCAGTTGGAGTGATGGAGGGACTCATAAGGGCAGGTGGAGTGATGGAGGAACTCATAAAGGCAGGTGGAGTGATGGAGGGGACTCATAAGGGCAGGTGGAGTGATGGAGGGACTCATAAGGGCAGGTGGAGTGATGGAGGAACTCATAAGAGCAGGTGGAGTGATGGAGGGACTCATAAGGGCAGGTGGAGTGATGGAGGGACTCGTAAGGGCAGGTGGAGTGATGGAGGAACTCATAAAGGCAGTTGGAGTGATGGAGGAACTCATAAAGGCAGGTGGAGTGATGGAGGGACTCATAAAGGCAGGTGGAGTGATGGAGGGACTCATAAGGGCAGGTGGAGTGACGGAGGGACTCATAAGGGCAGGTGGAGTGATGGAGGAACTCATAAAGGGCAGGTGGAGTGATGGAGGGACTCGTAAGGGCAGGTGGAGTGATGGAGGGGACTCAAAGGCAGTTGGAGTGATGGATGAACTCATAAAGGGCAGGTGGAGTGATGGAGGGACTCATAATGGCAGGTGGAGTGATGGAGGGGACTCATAAGGGCAGGTGGAGTAATGGAGGAACTCATAAAGGGCAGGTGGAGTGATGGAGGAACTCATAAAGGGCAGATGGAGTGATGGAGGGACTCATAAGGGCAGGTGGAGTGATGGGGGACTCATAAGGGCAGGTGGAGTGATGGAGGGGACTCATAAAGGCAGTTGGAGTGATGGATGAACTCATAAAGGCAGGTGGAGTGATGGAGGAACTCATAAAGGGCAGATGGAGTGATGGAGGGACTCATAAGAGCAGGTGGAGTGATGGAGGGACTCATAAGGGCAGGTGGAGTGATGGAGGGTCTCATAAGGGCAGGTGGAGTGATGGAGGGTCTCATCCATGGCACCATTTCCAGGATTCAGCTCCAGGCTCCTCATCCTCAGTGCTCACACCGGTCTGCAGACAATTCAGATCCGAATCAGAAAAGTGCTGTAATAAGTGCCATGATCCACTCTCCTCTCCCCCAAATGTTCCTCAATTCATCAACAGTACTAATGGACAAATAAAATAGATAACTTATGTTTAGTTACTTTATAGATAGGTTTATTTACCTTACTTACGGCACATTTATCTAATGTAAACAGTGTTGAAACAACAGTAAGTTCTAAAATAGCACATACATCAGATGTCTATTTCATGTTGTGATGTGTTCATACTGTCTAAAACACCTTCAACAAACACACTTCAGTCTGAGTCTCTTTCTTTGTGTGTGTTGCTGTCATCAGCATAACTGTGCTAGGAGATTGATTTTTTCTTTATGAGTTTACCAAGTGGTAGCATGTAAAGATTTAAATAACAAAGGACCCAAAATTGAGCCCTGGGGAACTCCACAGGACAAATATGTTAGTGTTGAGGAACAATTTCCAATTTTAACAATAAAACTCATATCACTAATGCTGGGTACACACCAAAAGATTTTTTACATCTTATAAAATTTTCAAAATGTGATAGACCACAAACATGAGGACAAAAAATCCTAGATTTAATCGTTTTGCTCCTATAGTGAGTGGTGTTCCATGACGTGACAAAGACAGCACACCACACACTAACAGATTTTCAACCAGAGTCTCTCGACTGTGAACACAGGAAATCTCGCAAAATCTCGCGAGACTTCAAAATAAGCATGGCGAATGATATGCAGGAAGAAATTGCGATGATAGTGTTTAGAATAATTTTAACAGAAAAACATTCGTGCTGTTGCCACAAATCAACAAGCTGATCCTCCATCTCTGCTGTCCACATCAATTTCACTTTGTGCTGCGCCATGACTGCATTTGTTATGCGTCCGTATTCCAACATCTCGATTTCTGATTGGATATTGTTTTGTTTCACGTGATAATCTCCAGAGCGTGCACGCGTTTGTCCTCGGGGTTCCCCCCACACATCAGGATTTCTGATCGTAAATATTCAACATCTTGAATATTTACGATTTGCGATTAGGGCGCCTCCGACGTTCTTCTGAGCAGGTTCAGACACTCTTAACACACCTCACACCAAGAGAAAATCTGATAAGATAATCTGTAGAACCATCAAGATAATCGGGATATAGCTAGGATTGTTGAAAGGGGAAAATCGGCCCAAAATCTGCCCGATTATCTTTTGGTGTGTACCCAGCATAAGATACAATTTTAGCCAGCTGATCACAACACCAGTGAAACGAACCCAATGTTCCAGTCAATGAAGCAATATTTAATGGTCTATAGTGTCGAAAGCTGCACTAAGATCCAATAAAACTAAGATGAATGCCTTGCCTGCATCTATATTTAACCGGATGTCACTTGTGACTTTAGCAAGAGCTGTTTCTGTGCTATGGTGTGTCCGGAAACCTGACTGAAAATTGTCTAGGCAGTTGTTAAGTGTTAAAAAATATGTTAATTGATTAAAAACAATTCTTTCAATGATTTTGCCAATGAACGGTAGGTTTGAAATCGGCCTATAATTGCTTAATATAGATGTGTCTAAGTTATTCTTTTTGAGAAGTGGTTTTATAACAGCAGTCTTCAGGGATTTAGGAAATGTGCCCATTTGTAAGGATGAATTTATGATGTTAAGCAGTTCTGGTGCTAGAATATGAAAAACAGATTTTAAAAAAGTGGAAGGTAAAACATCTTGTGTACAAGTGGAAAAGGTGAGGCTTTGTACAGTTTTATTAAAGGTACAATATGCAAAATTGTTTTGCCACTAGAGGGCGCTACATTCCAAACAACAACGGCGTAGCTTGATGACGATGTGAAGGAGCGTGGAATGATGGGAACTGTAGTTTTAAATTCCACCGGGGATGTAAATCAGTCAGACGGAAATCGAAAAATCATGTTCATGGATGAGGTAAAGTTCTATTTTTATAAATGTTGCGTTTAATGGCATACTTTTTGTGGCGAGGGGGGCGTGGTTCAGCGCGGTCTGTAACGGGAGAGAGAGAGAAACGAGACAAGCGGGACGCAAGTAGGTCAAGTGCAAATGACGAACACCTGTGTCTTATTGCAGTGATCGGTGTGGAGAGACCGATAATAAGCCACGTTGGAACGATAGAGAGACTGGAGAGAAAATTGGACGCAGAGAAAGAAAACCGGTGGATCTGAGCTCTTATTTTTGAACTGTTTTGTGCCGTCGCAGTTGCCACGGTGAATGCGCGTTTTGCCCAATCCCTATCTTCTTCCTTCCTGACTCTTGAATCTCATCACACTTTTATTTGATTAAAATGAATTAACTGCATGAAAAGTAAGGTTTACTACTATATTGGTTGTCATAGATGTTACTGTAGCCTATATGTCGAATTCATTGTTGTGATAACGCGACGCAGTTTTACGTGTTCTAAACAATTGTTGTAAAAGTAACATTGGAACATACCCACATCATTTGTACATTGTACCCACATGTAGGCTTGGGAATCGGTTCCAGGTTCTGGTTTGGAACCGGTTCCAAACGTTCCGATCCATCGGAATCGTACACGTCCACACGTTAACGATTCCACTAACGATTCCGTATGTTCCGTTCCATCCGTTCCCGCATCGCGGCATGACATTACAGTATGCGACTGGATTTTTAAATCCCCAAAAGCGCGATGGCAACGAGACGTAAACGATCGAGAGTGTGGCTTCATTTTAAATGCAGACCGGGGGAAGCAAATCTGGGCGACACAACCCCTCCCGTCATTTCAGCTCCAATGACGGCATCAAAACAATGAAAGCATGGCGAAGCGGCTCTCCACGGCTCTGCTTTCGTCGGCAAAAAAGTTAAGAAACTCGACGCTATAAGCCCTCAGTACCGAGCCGAGCAGTTCACACGTGACTTTTATGCAGTGTTTCCCACACATAGACTAATTCGCGGCCACAAAATCAACTCCGGCCGCCACATATTGCGTTTCGTTCATTTTTTTATGCTATTTAAAACACGCAGCGTATTTTTTCCGTTGTATTTCCTTTCCCCGCTCTCCCTCCGTCTCTTAAGCCTAGTTCACACTACATGATTTTAAGCCCGATTTAAGCCCGATTTGCAAATCGTTGAGTCGCCGACAAGTCAGGGTGTTATCGCGTGCAAATCGCGGGCGATTAGCGGAAGATTAACGCTCGCCAATCTGTTAGTGTGAAAGAGCTAACAACGCATCAAAGATGCTCACAGACACCTCGCAGACGCGTCGCCGAGCCCAGAAAAATATCTAGCATGCTAGATATCCAGAGCTGTCGCGCGACTCAATCTCAGTGATGTCATGAGCTAGAGCCAATCAGAGCAAGGCATGGGTTGAGGTCACCGGGTAAATAGCATGGTAAATACCGGTAAATACGCGAAATGCGCGATTTTCAAACAAACACGACCAAGACGAGTTTACAGAAAGATGAGCAACATGTCGTCAAGAAAGCAATGGACTCAACAGCAAATTTTAGGAGCAAATTTTAATCGAACTGTGGAAAGAGCATGAATGCCTTTATGATGTTGGACATGAGATGTGAGAAAGAGAAAAGGTGGATGGAAATTACAAACGCCCTCAAACACCCAGGTAAAGCAAAATGTTATAGGTTGAAATGTACATTAAATCTTACTGTAATTCTGTTTATTGTCATTTCTGGTTCGTTTTATCGCGTGATTTTTCGTGACAAAACGTGGTTTGTAGACGAGATACAATCGTTGGGTGACAGAGTTGTTGTCAAATCCTGTAGTGCGTCAGCTCCAGTTGCGGATCAATCACGATGTGTCGTTTGGTGTGAACGGCTCAACAACTTGAACACTCCTGATTTCACAGAGAGCAAGTCATGTAGTGTGAACTGCACAGTTCAGCCCTACGTTTTAAAATCATGTAGTGTGAACTAGGCTTTAATCACTCACGCGTCTCTCTCACATACACGCACGCGCCACACACACACACACACACACACACACACACACACACACACACACCGCGTCTGTCTATGAGGCGCCGGACTGGACAAAAGCGAAGCGAACTCCGCGACACTGGGCGAGAGAGAGACAGAGTGTGACTTTTATTTAAACTTATATAAACTAATATAATTTATTTTACTGGACAGTTTAAAGCTCATAACCATATTTTGTTGTTACTTGAAGAGTGCAGTGTCATGTTGCATCATGCAGTATTTGTCCTGAAAAGGCTACTCAGTAAATGTCTGTAATTTAAGGTCATTTCTATTTTATTTGTATACATTTTAATCATTAACTTTAAAAGCACACTCTTTTTATGACTAAAATAACAGTAAAGGGTAAAAAAAAAGAATTCCCAAAAATTAAAACGAAAAAAACGGAATTTGGGAAAAAATAAAACGGAATTTGGGGAAAAATTAAACTGATTTCATGGGGCCCTAAGATATTGCACACTTGGTTTTCATTCTCTAAAACCACTTTAAATTAGACATTCAAAGCCAACAACTCTCAAAGCCAGCCTGTAAGTGTTCAGCAATTGGTACAGGAATCGATATGGGAATCGATAAGGAATCGCATCGATAAGCAGACTCGACAATGGCATCGATATCGATAATTTCTTAACGATGCCCATCCCTACCCACATGTATATTGTAGTTGTACCCACACATACTGATTAATCTGTATGGATAACACGTGCTATATTTATTTACATTGTCATAAACACCAGATAAACAATGTCAATAAACTAACGTTAAACACAAATCTAAAGCAATAATACTTTCCTTAAATAAACATAACTATTACTGAATGCTACATTTGGAAAATATAAAATTAAGCATACTTTGTTGACAGAACCAGCTGCAATCAGTAAAGAATAATTGTGTTCCATAACGACTGCGCGAAACAAGCTAACGCTTGTTGCTTGATAGATGCTACAACTTCCGCATCTGTCCAGGACTCCACGCAGTACGAGAGTAACACGGATATGACGCAATTGACTGGCGACTCCCAGCTCACCCCTGCTCTAACGCCCCGTTTCCTTGGTTAAAATCGTAATTTTCTCACGATTTAAAAATAGTTGGAAACATTTGGGATATTGTAAGTAATCAACTAAACAAAATATATAACACTGGCGTTGAGGTTTTGGGATATTTTAATGCAAAAATCTTGCATATTGTACCTTTAAGTGTTTCAGTACCAATCAGACTAAAGTTAGCCATCCTGTTTAATGTCCCTGTAGTTATTTGTTCTGGTTGCATAGTGATATGCTTTTGATTTATTATGTTCAGTCTAATTTGATCAGTTTTAGATTTAAAAAATAACGCAAACTCATTGCATTCTATAGTCGAGATGAATTCAAGTGGCAGTTTTTGTGGGGAATTGTCAGTTTTTCCACTGTCGAGAAAAGAACTCGAGCATTATTTATGTTTTGTTTGATAATGTTAGAAAATAACAACTGTCTAGCTTTACCAGTTTCAGTATTAAAGATTTTAAGCTTTTTCTTATATGTATATTGTAGTGTACTGGGAGTTTGGTTTTTCACCACTGTCTTTCTGTCTTCCTACATTCTCTATTCAAGAGCTTAACTGAAGCATCCATGGGGCTTTCTGTTTTTTACTGACTTTCTTAAGTTTTAATGGTGCTATATTATCCATAATATCTAACATTTGTGAATTAAAATGATCCATCAAATCATCTACTGATTTAGATGTGTGGCTCAAAAATTTAGAGAAAAAAACTTGTTCAAAGAGAGCATTGGTATGATCATTAATAGTTCTTTTTTCTATCATCGCAGAGGTGTTAAGACTTATGAGGAGACATGAAAACATCAAAGAAAATGCAGAAATGATCAGACAATGCTTAATCCTTTACAGTCACAGAAATACCAATACCCCTTGTGATCACCAGGGGCCCGTTTTTCGTACGTCGCTAACTCAGTTAGCTGGATTTGATTGTTGGCGATTTGGCATGATCTTGGATTGTTTGGTTCTTCGACGCTCATCCTGGACTTGCTGTCATAGCAACAGGTGCGCTAACTTGAACCTGCTCGTGAGCAGGCTTATTTCATGTTGACAGGATTAGATCGCGGCTTCATAAGCGGAGCTCATAAGGGAAGTCTTTTAGCGCAGCGCGATAGTGTACTTTTTGAGAGATATCGTTTTTCTCATGACTCGTAAGGATGTCGTTTACATCATTAATTTGTTGGAAACGCATAAATGTTCGACTCGTCGGAGTCGGGCTTTAATAACAGTGCAGGAAAGGCAAGTTACTATTGCGATTCTTATCCAGATTAGTAATATTATATCAAATTTTAAAAAGGCAGTTGACTGACTAAAATCTCTTAGATGGTGTGTGACTATGTTCCATATCACAAATATGGCCAGGATCTGTGCATGACTCAAGAATTTTCAGAGATTTATGCACATTATTTGAACGTGATATGGACGTGAAAAATATAAATATCAAGCTCACTGTATTACATACACTTATGCTTATCCTAACAGAACTGAATTTTTCCATTAAACAGGTGATTACAGCAGGATCCTGCTTGGGGACAGGTGTTTTATGACCCCATTCCCTGACCCAAACCCCAGACCAGTTACAATGCAGCTCTAGCCAGGACAAGGGCACACAATGAAGTGAACTTTAGCCAACTAAAGTATCTGAAAAGCCTGAGGGTTGCACTGACAGGGCCTGTGACATGGCATGGGCCATATTACACAACATTGCACCATCAGAAAAAATATAAAACATTTCATTAATGTTTAATAAAAGACAAGACAATTATGCTTACTTATTTGATGTTTATTTTAATTGTTCTTTGTAAAGAAAAGCCAGTGATCAAGTCATCTTTTGCCTGCAAATAATATATATTGTACTCTGTGTGAAATAATATAGTAGCACTTACTCTGAAGTTCAGCAACTCTATCTCTAGTGGCAGTTTTTTTTCTCTCTAAAGTTGTCAAGTATTTTCAAAATACTCTGTTTTCTAGGGGTAGGGGTAAACCTGTCAAACACATGGCTTATGCATAAAAAACAAAAGGAAAAGTACAACACTGCCCACCTCTGCATCACTGCTTTGTGCAGACTCTTCTGTAGATGTGGACATCAAGATAGGGCCTACTCAAATGTAAATTAAGTAAAGTTATTTATGCACCTGAGAGGGTTTCTTCACTGTCCTGTGCATTGGGGGAAAAATGGGCATTACAACGTGTTGTACTTTCTTCCCTTTTGATGTAACGTTAGATAAAGTCCATTTACTGCACATGCTTCAGCCACTTGCTTGGAAACAGATAAAAGTGTTGGTGTATTGTTTAAAACTGCACAAAAGAGGAAAACACGATTGCATTACATTGAAGTACACTGGGGGGAAATGTGATCAATAACCCATGATTACATGTTTTTTTTACATTAACTATGTAGTTTCACAGTCACACATGTAGACTTTCACAAGTCAAAGCAATTCATTAGGTTTAACAGGTGATATGACTGGACAGCCATTTGGATTATAGGCTTACTTAATTTAATGCAGCAACAAATTATTTTACAGTGTACTAGTATCATTTAAAGTTCATTTACCAGCAGTGAAGGTGTTGCTGCTCCTGGCTGTGGGTCTGAGGAAGAGCTGAACCCAGGGATGCCCTCTACAAGGTTCACATTTAACCCAAGGGCCAGCTCTTCTGCGTGGGTATAATGTGGGGGTGCAGGACCACCACCTGTTTGTTTTTCTTTTATTTTTATTTCTCAGCCTTTTTCTTTTATAAACAGGCAAACATTTATTAACAGTGCCTTTTTAAAATATACTATAAGTAGAAAAAAAATAATATGCGTGGTTAGTACGTTTTGGGAAAAATAATGTCACCGCAATAAGGCCATTTAACACATACTGAATAGTTGTAAACAATACTTTTGAGTTACTATTCTTGTAGGCTAGAATGTTTACTTCAAAATGAAGTGAAAATCATTCTGACCACTCTTTCAGAAAGATCAATATAACGATTTGAATTAGGGCTGAAAAAAAATCAATCGCGATTAATCGCATCCAAAATAAAAGTTTTGTTTACATAAAATATGTGTGTGTAGTGTGTATAATTATTTTGTATATATAAATACACACATATGCATGAATATATGTACGAAATATTTGCATGTATATACTGTATATATATTTATACATCATTTATATTATATATAAATATACATATTTTTATATTAATAACACATTTTTCTTAAATATATACATGCATGTGTGTGTATTTATATATACAAAATAATTATACACACTACACACACATATTTTATGTAAACAAAACTTTTATTTCGGATGCGATTAATCGCGATTGATTTTTTTCCAGCCCTAATTTGAATTTCTTACATCAGTTTTTGGGTCAGCAGTGCTGTATGCGTGGGTGGTGTGAATGGTCATGAATATTAATGTGATTTACACCTGGGAAGACTAAAGACACTCCCCCAATGTCTAATGGCCCAAGGTGCTGTGAGGCAGCCTGAACTAAGAATGATTCACTGATGAATAAAAAGTTAAAAAGAACAGCATTTATTCAAAATAGAAATCTTTCCTAAGAACATAAAGACTTAAAGTCATTCATATCACTTAACACATCCTTTCAAAAAAAAAAAAAAAAAACATAAAAAGACCAAACTTGTTTTTTTTATATAAAAAAATATAAAATATTGCTTATATAGTGTAGCCTGACTTCGTCATACTCATATTCTGGTCAGAACATGAGTCTGATACTGGTCCATAGGGCTTTGATTATGAGGCGTGTCTTAACCGAACCAGGAAAAACAACAACTCTGCACTCAATTGGATAGACCGACAACCAATCAGAGGAACGCAGTAAGTGACGTATGTTGAGCAACGCATAGTTATCAAACAGAACTCTGGAAAAAGTATGAAAAAAAATAAGGAGTGTTAACAATCTTTGCCGGTGTTTCAAAAAGAACTTAAGCATTCGCGGAGTAGGCCTACTTGCATGCAAACACGAAAAGCATTTTTGAAAGAAAAAATACGTTTGAGGACGTGATGATTACGTTATTGGATGGATTATCTGTCCATCATCGTATAAAGCCCGCCCTGGCAATTTGATTGGTCCGACCATTTTTTGGCTGATCATAATTACTCCTCAATGGATCGAGTCCAGACCGAACTTCCCGACCAAAAAATGTTGTGGGCGGGGTTCGGGCTGGCATCCAGGCTATATATAGTGCTTATATATCACTGATTCTTGAAACTTTGGCAAAAACATGTCCCACTAAGAAAAGTGCAAATTCTGTTGGAAATCAACAACATTTTCATGAATAAAAAGAATCAATGTTATAATCAGGGGGTCCTTTGCACATATGTAAGGTTCTTTTAAAGGTTTATTTTTATTTTTTATTAATTTATGATTATATGCTGGTCGATTGCCTACAAAATCAGTTGTCCTTGGATAGGAGATAATCATTTCAACTTGATTAAAAAAACAAAAAGTAATAATTGAATTGAATAATATCTTTACCACATGAAAGAGTACATTGTAATATGTATTAAAAACTACAAACAGTGAGTTTTGAACAATATTTCATATTATTTCGTGATTGCTCAAAATGTGTCCCAAATATTCGTCACCACCGTCAGATATTTATAAAAAGCAATAAAATCAAGCAACTAAAAGGTCAACTACACTCCTGAGGACCCCATTTTCAAACCTTCAACTCTACTGCATGCTTCAAGATCCTCAAGCTCTCCTAAGTTTTCTATTTTCTCTTAAACTTGATCATATTTTTGGACACTGCTAGTGTCACAACCATAACATGTCAACACCGTCTCTTTTGTATAAAAAATATTAGATTAGATTATGACATAAATGTATACTTTTTAAGAAGAGGTCTGAAGTAGCTAGCAACAGAGGGTAAACAAGATGGCTAATGTGAACAACTCATGCATGTCATGTGAAAGAGTAGCTTTTTGTCACCACCGTCAGACGTCACCACCGTCAGGTTTTCTGTCTGACGGTGGTGACGTACAGTCTGATGGTGGTGACAAAAACCTCCAAATGGTCCTCAACAAAGGCTAGAAATATAATTGTTGATCACAATAAATACAAATATGACCTGTAATGTGTCATTAACCTTATTTTTATTTTTATTTACATAATTCTACCTATATTTCTTCCATACAGGCCTACACTGCATGCTACTATTAAGCAATATAGCGCGAGTGATAGTGAGGATATCCATGAGCATCCTCATGAACACGAGTGCTATATTGCTTTTATATAGCAGTTCAACTTGCATCTTAACACGTTTAAAGCAATTAAATTGTGTTTTCTAACGTTCATTTAGATTTTCGCCTGCACAAAAAATTACAGCTTGGTTGCTCCGAACATTCCAAGTTCAAAGACAATGAAGTTGCGCATTGCACAGTTTAAAGCGAAAGGTGGAGTGATTATCAGCTGTGAAGATTATGGTCGAGTGAGGATGTGCATGGATATCCTCACTCATTGGGGTACTTTTATTAATGATAGCCTATTGCTAATTGAACCCATATATTCTTGTTGAATGTTTTCCACAGTGCTCACAATTGTTGTTACAGTATCTGTTCTTTACGTCCAATATACAGTTTACAGTCCAGTTTTCAGAAGAACACTAGATGACAGTTTAATATTTTGTCAGTGATGCATTGTACATTATTCCTACTGGTAATGACTTTATTTTTTACTATGATGATTTAATTTTTGATGATATGGGGATGGGGTACTTTTAATAATGATATTGCTTAATTGTACTTGACAAAGGTTTATCTCAGTGCTCAGGATTGTTATTTTTTGACCAAATAGTTAAATAAAGTTGTTAAGCAAGAAGCCATTGACTTGAGTGGTATAAAGTTTGGAATTATATGTTGTAATGAGGCCACTGTCACCACCGTCAGATTAATGTCACCACCGTCAGTTCTAAAGTCACCACCGTCAGAGGGAGTTTTATTTGTTTTAAATGAATATGCGTACAATCTGTTTCTTTAGTGCTGTTGAGTTATTAAAGTAATAGTCTCTTTTAATACAAAAATATGTTTGTTAAATAAAAGCACATTACTTTTTGTCTTTAGGCTTAAAGTAAATGTTGTATGATGTTAGATCTTTTAAGGGAGTACACGTAAAACAGTATAAAAAATGAACAAAAGTGAATATTCAACATTTAACAGAATATATGTGTACCAAGGATGCCAGATAATGATTTAAAAACTCTAAATACATATTAGACCAAATAAATAAAAAATAATTAGCTTTTTATTGAGTCTGACGGTGTTGACAAAAACAAAGTAATAACTGGAAAAACACCTAGTTTATGAAAAAAATACAAAATGAGGAGGTTGCACCGGATACATTGCTGAACAGCCAAGACCTTGGTCTATACTGATATACCTTCAGATTTTGTAAATTAACTAACTTTTTATTTTCAAAATTAAAACCTGTTTTATCCAAATTCCCAAGAATCAGTGATAAATAAAAAAAGTGCATTCAAAGAATCCTAAAAAACTATCACAGGTTAAAAAAAATTAAGCAGCATAACTGTTTACAACATTGATTTTTAAAAAAAATTATATCAGAATGATTTCTGAAGACTGATGGTGACGATGTAAACACAACAAAACAAAAGCAAAAAACTGTTAGCACATTATCCAAAGTAAACTGATGGACAATTATGATTATAGATGCACAATGTATCTGTTGATGGACGGAGAAACATCTATTGATGGGTAGACCGCGTCCCCGCGAGTATCTGTTTATGGCCCATATAGGCCGCACGCATTTACTGATACACTCAATGAACGGCTGTACCTAATACAAATAAAACATCCCCAGTTAACTAGCAGTGCATTCATTTAGTCCGCTCTTAAATAAGAGATCTAGAGCTAAAATGTTTTGTTTTTGAACTCAAGCTGAGCGCTCGTGTCCTGCTATCAGTGTCATGGATACAGTCTCTTGTGGCGGCGCGCGCAGAACGTGCTCTTCAATCTATTGCCATTGCGGACACTATTCATTCCGGTGAAATCACAAAATAAAATGCACACAAACGGGTGTCCTATATACGTGTGTGCTTGATATAGACTGTAACCACTGATGAACATATTCGGTTTTGATGAGAGAAAAAAATATGCCGGGGCAGATTCGAACCCGTAACCTCTGACACGCTTGGCAAACGATCTAACCACTAAACCACAGAAGAACTCAAACAAAACTCGCAGATCGATATATTTCACTAAATCATTATAACCTAAGCAGTTATTTAAAAAGTTTTCACGCGTGTATAGGCCTGCTACACGAATGTTGTGTTGAGGTAATTACTAGGCAAAATATGAAAATGCATTTGAGCTCTATGATCAGAAAAGGAATTATAAAACACTAAACAACTTACTCCGAACTTGAATCCTCGGGGTCAATTCGTTCTTCAAAATGGAACGTTCGTCGTCTGAGTTTCAAATTCCACTGAGAAAAAGGTGAATTATTCCCATTTGTCCATAATCTTCTGAAGGAGTAACGTTAGCGTGCTTCCATCCCTAAAACGCGATGAACTATCTGTGAATCTCTGATGAAGAATCTGTGTTTGGCATTGATCGGGGGGCGTGCCGCGTGTGATGCATAGATTTACCATGTCAAAAGCGCTGGGGGTGTGGCGGGCTCACCTAATTATCTATAATGAAGGGAGAGCGAAAAAACTGTAACTCTCCTTTGTTTCAAACGGATTACATAAACTGTAAATATATATATTTTTAAATAAATTACTTTTTTAAATAAATTACTTTATTTAAAAGAAGAGAATCTCAGCTTCATAAAGAGACATATCTCGTATCTCTGTGACAATTATTGAGAGAGTTAGAGTTAATATTTCGGACGCGTTTCAGAACGGACCTCACTGACAGAGACAAGTTAAAACGCGCATCATGTTTATTTTTCTTTATTTGACGAAAAGCACAACACTTTGTTTTTATTGTGAGTATCCACAAAAAAATAGACACTTAACAGGATCTAATGATGTACAACACTTATATTTAAGATCAAAATCAACAGAGTAATTTGATTCTCTTTTGCACTGATAAGGAAAAAATCCAGCAAAACGCGTGGACGCGGTTTTCGACCTCTAAGGGTTAATGAGAAAGGCACTCTCAAGGCCGGAAACACCAAGGGGAGAATGGCGACGGCAATTCTTTCAGATTTCAACAGGGGAGGGGGAAGAAGAATATAGAGAGGTATCACGGGCATAACGGATATAATGCATAATAGTTTGCACCTTCAAACTACGGTGGCCGAGAGAGCTCAATGTGCTGCAACTGAAGAAAACACATGCAAATAGAAAAAAACACCAGCAAATTAAGAAAACATCTTCATAAGTTTTAAAAAATACGTGTGCTCCAAATACTCACAACACAACCAAATATGGGACACGCTGCAAATACGGAAACACATTGCAAAAGTTCTCAACACAACGGAAATGTTTCCAGGGGACCCCAGAGTTCCACCAGAGTTCCATTGGTGGCGATCGCCCATGAGTGCAAAATGAATGGGAGTCTATGGAGCTAGACGGCTAACTTTGTCTCTTTCACCCGATTGCCGTTGAGAAATCTCAGATTTGATTGTAGGTTTTGCAAGTTCAACATGGGTTATAGGCCGAAACTTGAATGAACGAATACTTATGTCCTTTCGATTTCTTACAGGTTGAGTTGTTGTTGCCCATTACATGCTAGCATTCTGCTAATGAACGCTGATTGGTCAGTGAAGGACTGATTACGCTGAGATACCGCTTGATGGCATCGTGGCATCCTAAACGGGACCAGAAAATTTACACGGAAAATAAATTGAAGTTGAGTATTGTTGTGTTATTCTTGTGTTAAGAAATACAGGATACATATAGTAAGTATAGTATTGCCAACTTAAAAAAACAACAACAACCAATATCCTGCTCAATAGTGCTAAATATCAATAAAAACTGAAAACGGAGAAAAATGCCTCACAGGTGTGCTATGATAAATTGTTCTAATAGTGGGCAAGGGTTGTTTGTCCTTGCCAACTACGTCGCCGAACATCCATCGACCATTAATACTGTCTGTCTGTCTGTCTGTGTGTGTATATATATATATATATATATGTGACCCGTCATGGAAACCAGTGACACAAGTCGGCAGCACAACTTGCGAGCAAAATGAGAAAGAAGCGGGGTTTTTTTTCAAAATTCTTTTTTGCAGAATCTGTTAGTTGAGATCATGAAGAAGCCTCTCCATGTTTGAGATAACAGTATTGGTATATTTAAAAGCGTACATTTTGAGGTTGAAATCGGCTTGTTTTTCGGATATTCTAGCATGCAGTAGGGGCGTGTCATTGTCTGTGTGTATTATTTACTGAATAGCCGCCGGCGCTTTTGCCCCTGCCCCCCAACAGCGTGGCTACTTATTATGCAGCGCTCTGGCCGGCTCTATCTGATATCAAAATTCAATGAAGATGGACGCCGCAAAGATTGTTGCAGACGAGCTGAACCGTGGCAGTTACACCGAAAATGTTTTCGCCGCACTTTGTGGGCTCGGGAAACTGAACGGCGCGCCCTCTGTGCTTGAATACCGCGGCTCGGCTCGCTGACAGCGGTGGCATATGTGACGTCCCGTTTGCTTTGAATGGGGAACGTTTTGTGAACAGGGAACAGACTTAATGGACTGGCAACAATCTCCATAGAACATGAACTGGCACAGAGAATCGAAATAGAGGATGCAGTTAAGACCTTTGCTGCGATGAAGGCCTGCCGTGCACGCTTCTGAAACGTAAGTTAAGCTTCATTTGCTCTTTAGTCGTTATTTAAGATGCTTAACCTGCTGATGATATAATGTGCTTACAGACATTTTATTTGCATGTGTATACGCACATAAGAAAGTGGTGTAAAGAGATTTGCAGTAATTTGAGGAGGTGAAATGATTATTTGGAAAATTCCTGTCATGACTGCCTCCTGCATAAACTTTAATATTGTTGACATTTTGGGCACACGCGCGTTGCGCACTATTTGCATTATATGTAGGCCTATGGCTTATTGGTCTTTGTGTGTTGTTGCTGGTTTTGCGTTATATGTATATGGCATATTGGTCTTTGTGTGTTGTTGCTGGTTTTGCGTTAAATGTATGGCATATTGGTCTTTGTGTGTTGTTGCTGGTTTTGCGTTATATGTATATGGCATATTGGTCTTTGTGTGTTGTTGCTGGTTTTGCGTTAAATGTATGGCATATTGGTCTTTGTGTGTTGTTGCTGGTTTTGCATTATATGTATATGGCATATTGGTTTTTGTGTGTTGTTGCTGGTTTTGCGTTATGTATGGCATATTGGTCTTTGTGTGTTGTTGCTGGTATATGTTGCAAATAGAGGGGCAGCACAATTGTTTTTCACCTAGAGCGGCAGAAGTGCATTCGCCGGTCCTGGGGGTGAGTTTCCATAAACATTAAAGTTTGTCGTTTTGTTTTCATTCTAAAAACACGTACACATTATCTCATGTTTAGTCTGTTTAGACCTTCCATACCTATTGTTATTAGCTAGCTCAGGAAAGAAAAAAAAAGCTGTAAAGCATAGGGGGGATCTTTACAGGGGCTATGGCTTATCTAAATGAGATGTAAATGAGCCCTATTGTCACTCCTAGCAGCAGAGAGAGGTGAGAACTGCACAATCTTTAGAGGCCGTTATCTATCCTTTCAGCTTTTTTAAGTGCCTACCTTCAAATGGCCACAACTTCTCCAAATATTATCAGATTTCCACGTGTTACACATCGTTGGAAAGCTTACCTCAAAATGCCCCAGAACCGACTTGTGTCCCTAGTTTCCGTGACTGGTCACATATGTGTGTGTGTGTGTGTGTGTGTGTATTTTCGGTGTGGTCTTTTAAAACAACAAAACAAAAACTCTTCTAGCATTTGTGTATTTACCTGTGTCAGCTGTGTTGTCGATGCCTCGAGAGAAAAGAAAGTGCAGACAGAGCCCGTCTAATGTCCCTTATTAGACACTCTCTGGTGCAGAGCGCGAAAGTGACTGAAGGATTACCGTAAAGCAGTATCTCTGGTCGTACGATGTGTATGACGTCATTGACATTTTAAAAGACTTTTTAAAGCAAATAAGTAACTCTAAAAGTCTAACACTCAGCATAGAGTAATTTCTTTGCATCTCCTTTCGAATACAACATTCAAATTACTAGACAAAAAATTATATACTTTATATATAAAGTGGATTTTGAGGGTATAGCTCCATAGACCTCCATTCATTCTGCACTCGTCCTGTGAGTGCCCTCATAAGCCCCTTTCACACAGAGCGTTGATCCCGGGAAATTGCCAGAACGCCTTCTGTGTGAACGCAAACACGACCCGGGATTGATACCGGCATCGATGCCGGGTTGAGGACCTAGTAACATTGCCGGAATCAGTCCCGGAACGCGCGCTGTGTGAACAAAAGCCAGGACCAATGCCAAAAGGGGTGTGTCATGGTGATGACGCTCATGCCATCGCGTGACTCTGTTGCTCTTAGAAGAAAGTTTGTGTTCGTCACCAACAAAGAAAGGAACGAAGCAGAGACCAGGAGCTCCTCACTATCCGGGCTGAAGCTGAGATCGTTCGCCAGCTTTGTGGAACGGTATGCACGAGTACATGTTTTCGAGGCGTACGTTACACGTTTCATCCTCATATAGACGTCATGTGTCTTTACAGGATCTTTACGGGTTGTGTGTGAACTGTAGTGGAAATTTTAATATTGATTGATACATTGCATTGTAATATCATATGGTCTCTTTATCTGAATTCCAAACCACGAGAAGGAATCTCCTCAGAAGAATACGGCAGGCGTTCCACACCTTCTGCTGAGGGAAGCAGGAAGTAATTGACCCTTCGCAAAGACCCGCCCCCCTTAGTTACTGTCGCTATGTCCGACATGCTACGCCGCTCTCATGTTCTCACACAGTGAAAAATACATCGCGGAGCAGAGAGGAGACTGACAATACGTTGACAGACAAGACATACCAGGTTACTTTTCGGTTACTTTTGATATTAACATATTAAACAAAGTCTCACCTTTCAAATTTGTGAAGACAGTGGAAAATAACAGAAACTGGGAAGGAGGGATTTACGACTTCTCAAGAAAACTGTATAAAATGTAATGTTTTGTGGAAGTCAAACAGGTATTGCCTTTCCAAAGCTGGGTGGCTGCGGCTCTGGAAAGGGTCCTCAAGAAAATAAACCTTATCTCTTTAAAACAACTTTGCCTCTTGAAAGCTTCTTATACCTTTTGATGCTGTTTTATTAACCTCTGAAATTTGCTATTACAGAACGCACTCACAGATCCCGGCAAATCACTGGCAATGTGAATGAACCAAAATCAAACAATCCCGGGACAAATGTCGGGTCACATTATCCATGTATTTTCTGGAATCTCTGTGTGAAAGGGGCTATATGGAACCAGAGTGGATGAATAGGGTGATAATGACCTTTCAACGTGATGATGTAGTTCCCGGCGCATTGCAGATCAGCTCAATCCGAACAATTGTAGTCAAAAAGTATATCTAATTTTTTTTTTTTTTGGGGGGGGGGGGGGGGGGGGGGGAAATGACCTATCGTTTCGCTATATAAGACCCTCTTCCTCAGCTGCGATCGTGCACAGCCCGTAGAAGCACTTTAAAAACTTTTGAAACTGCATTGATTTGGACTTCAAAACGTTGGTTGCCATTGACGTCCATTTGAAGGAAAATCTAGAAATGTTTTCCTCAAAAAACTTAATTTCTCTTTCCACCGAGGAAAGAAAGACATGGATATCTTGGATGGCATTGGGGTAAGAAAATTATTAGGAAATTTTTCATTTTTGATGTGAACTAATTCTTTAACTGAAAATTTTATGTTTTTAACATATTGCTGCATTTGTCATTTATGCTGTAATACAGTCAGTAAAATGAAACGATCTTATTCTTATCATATATTGAATATGTATGTGAAAAAATCATTCAAACGTTATAAATAAAAAAATTAAATGTATGTAATGCTCCCTGTTGTTAGTCTTTTTTAGGTCACTGTGTTATGAATGACATGCTTGTAAAAAAATTAAATGTATGTAATGCTCCCTGTTGTTAGTCTTTTTTAGGTCACTGTGTTATGAATGACATGCTTGTTTTCTGAATGAGAATTGTTGCCAGGGATTGGTGGAATGAGCTTATTTTGAGACAATTATGAAGTGTTTTGTTGGTCTGAGTGAGTTTTGGAAGTGAGATTAACTATTTGGCCAATATTGATCTTGGTAATGCAGGCTATATGAAGAGTTTTGAAAATGTGGCTTCAGTATTGACCAATGCTTGTTAGCAATTGAAAAAAACTGTAATGGTTAAAACCAGGTCCAAGTAAATTGCTTTGGTAATAATAATAATATTTAAAAAAGTATTCAGTGCTACCTAATATGTCACCTCTTTCTGACACCGTGGTAGGTACATCTCAGGGATTTAGGTGTTCAAGATGTCTTTGCAGTACAGCTATTATGCAATAAAATCTCCTGAAATTGTCAACCATTATAAATAGAAAAGCATATACAGACAGTGTTAAAGGGCCTATATGCATTTTTTCTGAAATTTAAACTCGCGACTGACACCTGTGGCCAAAAAACAGAACTGCTCTTCCTTTCTGCTCGCTCGCAGCCAGGGTTGCCAGGTCTGCACAACAAAACCAGCCCAATTGCTCATCAAAACTAACCCAATCATGGCCAAAAATAGTCAAATAGCGTTCCCGGGTGTTTCCCCGATAACAATCATGTTCCAGTGAGTAAAACAATCGCGTCAACCCGTGCACTACACAAACAACCCGCTTTCAATGTTTGGACTAAAGCATTTACTAAGTCAACAGCTCTTGACAGATCAACAGTTTCTGACTGTAACATGTCAGACAGTAGCTTTGTCTCCCCAAACAACTTACGCAGAGTAACAAGATGCACAACAAATTCTAGGTCAATTTGAGCCAGAAGACCTCGGGCCTCAACAGTTTTATCACCATGACGTTCTTGAGCAATCTCTTGCAGTAGTCGTTCAAGGGCAGGTAGAGTGTCCATTATATTACGTAGGGCTAGAAATCGGCATGCCCAACGTGTGTCGCTTAAACGTTGCAGCTCTCTAGTTCTGCCATACATTTCTCTTTGGAGAGATAGCCATTTTGGGTGCACATATGAGGCAGAGGTAAAAATATAAAGACTCTGTAACAAAGAAAAAAACTCCTCTGTTTCTGGGACACTTTTGACTACATCAACTAACACTAAGTTGAGACAATGTGCACTACAATGGATGTAGAAGGCAAATTTAGCCTTTGTTCTTTGAGGGGCGGCCAGGGACATGTCTACAGAGGCACGGGCCTCCCTAGGCCCCCGTGTAGAACCGCCACTGCACCTGGCAGCTTTGTTCTGGTCCCAAAAGCTTTACATCAGAGCATAGACTTTGGTAAGTTTCATTTCTGCTGACATGTTTTTTTGGTCCCTGTACCAGCTATATGAATGCCAGTATGTTTTAGTGCATTCATTTTAAAAATTGCTATAAAGACAGCATTTTATGTTCTAACACAAAATTGTTTGTATGTTTTAGGTCAGCCACAACATCTGAGAGATCCCAGTCATCTAATGGGCAAGTATGTCATATTCTGTAAAATAATACACCGGAATTTGTTTATAATCAGGGTATTTCTGTAAGTTCTTATTGTGCTGTGATGTTGGTACTGCAGGCCAACAGTGCAACAAGACCCAAACAGACGACCTCCTCAGTGGGTGAACTTAAGTCAAGTGACTTCTACAGGTCGGTCATAAGACATAACTTTACATCACATCTTTAGTATTAGGACATAGTTTTTAATTGTTTTGGCTCTGTACTTCAGAACACAGCCAAAACAACAACTGTTCTTGTACCTCTCGTCCACAGTACATATACCAGTATATATGCACCTATCATTGACAGCAGTTCCTCAGATCTTATCTTGAGGAAGTAGAGAAACTGCCAGAGAAAGACAGGTACTATCACATAAGAAGTACTTCAGCACCTTGTTCTTTACCAGCCTTTCTTATTTTGCAAATATTTAATGTCTCAAACCAACCAACATTTTTAATTGCTTTCAGTAGTCAGTGGGACTCAGATCCATGACCTTTGCATTGCTAACGCAATGTTCTACTAGTTCAGCAACAGGATCACAAGCTACATCCCTGAATGAACTCCAGGGACTCACAGAAAAACACTCCAGCATGCTTTAGACAGCAGGCTGCTATCAGTTCATGAGGACTCTGGGGGATGAGAAAAAAAGTAGTAGATGATTACATCAGTGGTATTTCATATACCGAAACCATGTTTCCATCCAGAGGTATAATATTCTACTTACTCTGTGGGCATGTAACAAAACTTTAATATAAAGTTAAATATACATTTTTAATGATAACATGACTACTTTAATACTTTCAACACTTTATACTAATAATGGCTAAATATGGTGGTTGAAGTAGTGCCACCTCATTTATTGGTCTTAAAATTGAACATCTGTATATCTTTTAGTAGTTGTTCACATAACCCCCTTGTAGTGCACCTTTTGACTTGGAACTTTGTGTAGGTTCAAAGAGGGACTAGCAACTCTTGATTTTGTAAATGCCTTGGAACAGCATCCTTCACTCTTCTTCTCATTCATGTGTTACACTGAGACCAAGCTGACAGCTGATGCTGCGGAGAACATCTTCCAAGTGCAGTTTAGTCAACCTGGTAGCACCAACCGTCAGGAGGAGGCCAGAGTACTGAGCTACTGGTGAGATTATCTGCTCTACCTGGAAGGTAATATTTATGGTTAAAATTTTAAGAAATGTGCCTAATTATCACTACAGCAAACAGTGAGATAAAGTAATTTCTGTCAGAAATGTACATCAGGTCAAAGAACCTTAGTGTTAAACACAAAGGACAAATCCACAATTACTTGGTATGCGGTTCATAAGAATTTAATCTGGGCTCCATTATGCCACATGTGGTTTAGGAGAAATGAAACCACCAGAGGTGTAAATAGAGTAAAAGTCCTGCCATATGTTTATTCCACCCATGAACCAGCCAGCTGGTTTCACTAATTAGTTTTATTTACTGGCTGAAAAACTGTGCTAATTAGCAAATCCAGGTGATTGGAACAAAATACTGAGGAGGACGTTTACTTTCTGAACCTGGGGGGTATTCCAGAAAGGTTTAAGAGTAAGTAAGCGGATAACCTCAAATTTCGTTTCCAAAAACGGTGGAAAATTTCAGGGTATGTAAGTAGCCATAGCAACCAGGGTTAGTTTGCTTAAGAGGTATTCAGATGCGTAATATAATTAATATAACAAAATTTGCTATATAGTTGCAGTTAAATAATATGCAATATTGTATATAAATTCTAAAGCACTATTATAACAAGGTAATGTTTAAATGTTTATTAAATAAAACATCTATTCTTTATTTTATTGTCATCTCAGACATGGATCTGCATTCAATTAATTAGCATCAAATAAACAATATAATCCTTCTCAATGAATAAAGATTGAAAAGATTGAAAAAATTATTGCACAACCACCAAATATTTGGCGATGTGCACTAAGTAGGTTATATAAATCGCCATTAAACAAAAGGAGGAAGTAGAATGGCGCGCTTTTTCTTAGCGTCTGTTTCCATGGTGAATCATCGATTCGTGTCTGTTGCGAATGTCTTGTGTGTTAACCGGGAACATGCTCTGGGTTGGATGAACTTATTCCCCGGACGCGTTTTTGGAACCAACATACCTTGAGTAAGCAAGGTTTGGGTTAATCAACCGAGAGTTCAAGGTATACAGTATCTGACGGTAAGTTAACCTTGCTTTCTGGAATACACCCCTGGACTTTGCACCTCTGCAAACCACCTCCATGCAACAAATCAGCACTGTGCTCAAACCCTTTTACAGCTGCAAGGTGATGACTACACTGATTTGAAAGTAGTAACAAGTAAAAATAAACGGAAACAAACTAAAAAACATCATGTCTAACATATTTTTATTTTGCTCTCCTTAGAAAACGAGATTAGTCATTCTTTGGAAGAACTGGGCCTTATGTTTAGAACTGGGCTGAAGGAAGTTCCTCCTGCAGCAATACAGCCTCAGCCAAAGCTAGTTTTTCAGAAGATCTCACGCTTTCCCTATGGCAAATGTATGTTCAAATACAATCAAAATTCCAATCTTACCCAGTTATGAAGAGTTTCAAGAAGCCATGGATTATGGCTTACACAACTCCCCTGGTTTTGGGCTTCCTTGAAAGTAAACACCTTTCTTTTTGCCATCTTTTTCTTTACTATTTTGAAATGCAGGTGTGTTTGTATAACTTGTACATTTTAATCTGCATTTATGTTAAACATTTTATGCCACTCAATTAAAGGAAGGAAAACTCAGGTTAATAGTTTTGATTGTATTGATTGGGACGAGATGTCTCCATTCCCTCCTCAGGGAATGAGGGTTACCATACGAAACCGAGACATTCCCTTTCGTTCGGGAACTCCTACTTCTAGTCGGAAGAGTTTCCAACGAATTGGGATCCCTAATAAAATGCCATGGTGCTGGCCCCTTCTAGCGCCCAGCTTAGCTTCCCGCCTGAGCCTGGATCTGGATAACACTGGGAAAGCGTGCCCAACCCGTAGGAGGGAACGCTGCGGAGCCCCTGCCTGCCCGAAGGGAGGCTCTGGAATACACATGTGTACTAACCCGTGGGGTAGTGAAACACATGGCAGTGCCTGAGGTAGTCCCAGCCCGAGGGGTGGGAGCGTAGTCATCAGGGACGACAGAATTGGTCTGTTGAGGGGAAGATACGATGCTAACCCGGAGGGTAGCTGGAACATGGAGAAAATGGGTCGCCGTAGGGACCACTGAAGCCACCCAGTATAATAGCAACTCCTACGAGATGTAATAGACCTGGCGCTGGGGATCCGCCTCGCCTGGTACCGAAGGGGTGATGGAGGAACTCACGAGGTTAACCGTATGTTGGGGAACCAACGGATCAAAAAACGCATGTATCCAGCCAAGTGGCGGGAATGGCGTAGCAAGCCGACATAACCTAATTCCTCGCGCTACTGGCCGTAGCGAGTACACAGGAGGAAACAGGTTCAACACGGAGGCTATAAAACATAGCGAACATGTTAGGTGTCATCCAGCCCGCAGCTATACAGATGTCTGTCAGCGAGGCGCCTTGCGCGAGTGCCCAGGAAGAGGCGACACTTCTAGTAGAGTGTGCCGTCAACCTAGGTGGGCAAGGCACTTCCTGGGACTCATAAGCCCAGACGATAGCATCCACTAGCCCATGGGTCACCAATCTCGGTCCTGGAGGGCCGGTGTCCTGCAGAGTTTAGCTCCAACCCCAATTAAACACACCTGAACCAGCTAATCAAGGTCTCACTAGGCATAGGCACCGCAATTAGATCCAAATAACCTAGCAAATTACAGACCCATCTCAAATCTTCCATTTATGTCTAAAATACTAGAAAAAATTGTGTCCGCTCAATTGTGTTCTTTCTTGCAAGAAAATGATATCTATGAAAAATTTCAGTCGGGATTTAGACCGCATCATAGCACAGAAACTGCGCTAGTTAAAATTACAAATGATTTACTTTTAGCCTCTGACCAAGGCTGTATCTCAATACTAGTTCTACTTGATCTTAGTGCTGCGTTCGACACTATAGACCATAAAATACTCTTAGATCGACTACAAAACTACACTGGTGTTCAGGGACAGGCATTAAGCTGGTTTAGATCGTACTTATCAGACCGTTACCATTTCGTCTGTTTAAATGGGAAAAAATCAAAGATAACATCAGTAGACTATGGAGTGCCGCAAGGATCTGTGCTAGGCCCTCTGCTATTCTCAATATATATGCTGCCACTTGGTAATATTATAAGAAAACATGGAATTAATTTTCACTGTTTCACTAACTTATCTAACTTGACAGAGTGTCTAAAAGATATAAAATGCTGGATGACGTGTAATTTCCTGCTATTAAATTCAGATAAAACGGAGGTATTACTTATTGGTCCAAAAACTACCCACAAAATCTCTTACAATACAACTTTAATTTAGAAGGATGTCCTGTTACTTTATCCACCACAGTAAAAGACCTGGGTGTTATGCTAGACCGCAACTTGACTTTCGAAAATCATATTTCATATGTTACAAGAACAGCCTTTTCCCACCTTAGAAACATTGCTAAGCTACGTAACATGCTATCTGTTTCTGATGCAGAAAAGTTAGTTCATGCATTCATGACCTCAAGACTAGATTACTGTAATGCTTTATTAGCTGGTTGTCCTGCATCCTCAATAAACAAGCTACAGTTAGTGCAAAATGCAGCCGCTAGAGTTCTTACTAGGTCAAGAAAATATGATCATATAACACCAATTTTATCATCTCTACACTGGTTACCTATAAAGTTCTGTATCAATTACAAAGTATTACTACTGACTTATAAAGCTCTAAATGGTTTAGCTCCTGTGTATTTAACAGACCTTCTATCGCCCTATCCATCGCGCTCTTTAAGATCACTAAATTCGAGGCTTCTGGTCATTCCTAGGATATCTAAGTCCACTAAAGGAGGGAGGGCGTTCTCACATTTAGCTCCTAAACTCTGGAATAGCCTTCCTGATATTGTTCGGGACTCAGACTCGCTGTCCCAGTTTAAAACTAGATTAAAGACGCATCTTTTTAACCAAGCATTCACTTAATGCTTACCTTTACTGCTGAATCAGTTCGAATGCATTAACATTATGAACATCAGCTATGCTAATTATTTCCCATCTGCTTTTCTGCTGTTATCTCGGGACGCTAGTCCAGTTTGTATCCAGCCTCTCACGGAGACTTCAGATACCCCAACACCTGTGATGAGACGACTAAACGCCTGTGGAGAGACGACTCGACGCCTGTGAAGAGATGACTCAACGCCGGCGATATGTTATGCCCTAAATTAATACATGATTAACTAACTGTATTTTTCTATGTACATTTCTGAAATGCACTTTCTGTAAAGCTGCTTTGAGACAATGTGTATTGTGAAAAGCGCTATACAAATAAATTTGAATTGAATTGAATAATAGAAACGTTCAGGCAGGTATGTTGGACCTGGTTGGAACTAAACTCTGCAGGACACCGGCCCTCCAGGACCGAGATTGGTGACCCATGCACTAGCCAGTGGGCTAACCTCTGCTTGGAGACAGCCTTCCCCTTCTGCTGGCCTCCGTAACAGACGAAGAGCTGATCTGAGGTCCTGAAGCTTTGCGTTCTGTCCACGTAACAACGCAGGGCGCAGACAGGACAGAGAAAAGCCAGGGCTGGGTCTGCCTCCTCCGGGGGCAGCGCTCGCAGGTTCACTACCTGATGTACAAACGGAGTGGTAGGAACCTTGGGCAGATATCCGAGCCGGGGTCTCAGAACTACATGAGAAAGGCCCGGCCCGAACTCAAGGCACCATTCCTCGACCTAAAATGCCTGCAGATCCCCTACCCTCTTAAAAGAAGCCAAAGCCAACAGGAGAGCTGTCTTAATAGACAGGATATTTAACTCAACCGTAGCCAAGGGCTCAAAAGGGGGCCTCTGGAGTGCTCTGAGCACTAGAGTTAACATACATACATTATAATATACATTAACATACATATATACATACATAATATACTTTAACATACAAACATACTATACTTTAACATACATGCATACATAATATACTTTAACATACATACATAATATACTCATACATACATAATATACTCATACATACATAATATCAATATCCATACATACATACATACATACATACATACATAATTACATACATAATAGACTCAAACATAAATAATATACATAATATTCTCATACATACATATACTCATACATACATACATAATATACTCATACATACATAATATACTCATACATACATACATAATATACTGATACATGCATACATAATATTCTCATACATACATAATATATTCAATTCAATTCAAGTTTATTTGTATAGCGCTTTTCACAATACACATTGTCTCAAAGCAGCTTTACAGAAAGTGCATTTCAGAAATGTACAAAGAAAAACACAGTTAGTTAATCATGTATTAATTTAGGGCATAACATATCGCCGGCGTTGAGTCGTCTCTTCACAGGCGTCGAGTCGTCTCTCCACAGGCGTTTAGTCGTCTCATCACAGGTGTTGGGGTATCTGAAGTCTCCGTGAGAGGCTGGATACAAACTGGACTAGCGTCCCGAGATAACAGCAGAAAGACAGATGGGAAATAATTAGCATAGCTGATGTTCATAATATTAATGCATTCGAACTGATTCAGAAGTAGTATAAAAGGTAAGCATTAAGTGAATGCTTGGTTAAAGAGATGCGTCTTTAATCTAGTTTTAAACTGGGACAGCGAGTCTGAGTCTCGAACAATATCAGGAAGGCTATTCCAGAGTTTAGGAGCTAAATGTGAGAACGCCCTCCCTCCTTTAGTAGACTTAGATATCCTAGGAATCAGTTACGGACTGGGACTAAAAAACGGCCCTGGGCTTTGACTAGGACCGGCCCAAAACAATCGGCGCGCAGAAACTCGACAACAAGAACAAGAACGCCTGCCGTCTGGCATGAGTGTCACAATACTTTAATTGATACGATACTATACCATCTAAATTATAGCTAACAGCATATTATACAATCTATTCCATGCTGTCTTAAAATGAATTTATTACTTAATAATCTTAATGAATTTATGCAGTAATTAATCTTAGCTACTGCACAAATAATAATAACCTACCACATCTAAATGAAAATAAACCATTACAAATGTAACTTCTGTATTCAAAATCTTCCATGTTTGTAAGCATTAACTGTAACGTTACCAACATTTTTAAAAGTAAAAGCACAACATAGGCTATTTCTTAATATTAGCTGCTGCACGGTATTTTACAGCTAAAATGTTGAAGTTTAGCTGTTTTAACTACTGTAATCATTTAAACTGTAGCACGCTGAATATCACTTCCTAATATTTATTCGATTCGGGAGTAGTAGAGATAAAAGCCCGTCTGCACTGACAATTGATTGGTTGGGTCCTTAGATGCGCTTCGTGAGGCACACGCGCACACAAGCACACACACGCAAGGTCTCTCGCTCGCGGCTCTCTCTGCCGTGCGCGCGCTATATGCGCGCTCTTGCTCGCTCTAGATTCTGGGAGATTTTAACTAATTTGCGGGACTCATGGAGCCGCTATCAATATGCGGGAGACTCCTGGAAATTCCGGGAGACTTGGGATGTCTGTGACTGCAGGTGTGGCGGGTGGTGGGCCAGCCCGTCGGCCGTCCTGGAGTACCGGCCGTTCTGTGATTCTCCAGATCACACAGATGGCCAGTCCGCCCCTGACAGAGAACATTTGCAGTTATCCACATGAAGTGTTTGATGCACAGAAGAAGTGATGTAATAGCATTGTGAGAAATCTTGAAGGTTGTTTCAGAAGTTTCATCAGTAGGTCTTTTTTTTTTTCTGAAGACTGATCATTTCCACGTCCCTCGTTATCTTGCGTGTTAGGATAGGCTTCACTCTGCTCCTCAGCCAGGTATTCCCCCGCCTCTTCATCCTGCAAATGTAAAGTACAATTACAATTTTAATTACAATTTAAATTTAAAACACATTCTTCTATACTTACATGCTATGTATGGTGTGCATCCTATTAATAAGGTGCATCTTAATCAGCTAGCTTTTGTGCAATGAGTGTGGTCATTTGATACTGAAAAGACTGTCATATGTATAGTTTCACTCTGTTTTCAGGTTGAAAAGAGCATGTGTATTAGTTGTGGGCGATATCTCGATATTTAAAATAATATATATATATATTTTAAATACGATATGGATTTTGACATATCGTATATATACATTTTTTTATATTTAATTCTGATTTCACCTTTTTGCTTGTTTGCCTTATCTGTGCCGTGCTCGCCCCCGAGGAGTGCACCAGATTAACGCCCGTTTCACGCCACAAGCGTCAGCGGTATCGTATATAGCAAAATATATCGAGATATTTATTTTTGCTCCATATCGCCCAGCCCTGCATCTTAATCAGCTAGCTTTTGTGCGATTAATGTGGGCATCCATCTACAGCTTGAGTTCTGAATAATCCTATATGTCATTTTTTACTTTTATGTTAAAAGGTGTTTTTCAACTTACCACAACACAGGATATGTTTGTTTCTTCATCTTGCTCCGAATCTGAATCGCTGGTGTCAAGGAAAAGATGAATGTGCTGATCATCTTCTATTTCATCTAAAACATGCAAAGCAGAGCAGATAATCCATTAGAAGATAGGCCTACATTCTATATGTGCATTTACAACATCAGTAAACAACAGTCTATATTTGCATTCATAACAGTAGTAAAACGCAGAGGTAGCAGCCCAAAACTGTTCCCATCTGCTAAAGACAAAAAGAGGGTGATGAACTATTCTGAAAAGTACAATTTACTCAAAAATTTACTTAAATAGACCTGCATGTAACGGAGTACATATAACTCTTTAATACCCAACTCTGGTAAACAGGGTGACATTAAGTGAACGCTTAAAATTACAGTAAGCACATTCAATAGAATATATACGTCAATTTGCTGCTTACCGTTGTCTGAATTGTCAGTCGGTGGGTCCATTTCTTCAAATTCTTCCATCACTTCTACTAATTCTTTTTCTGGGTCCTTGGGGTGCATTGGGTAACGCTTTATTTTACGACCCGCAAACAACTGCGTAAGTAAACCGAAATTACGGTGTACGTTTCTGTAATTGTAGCGTACTTCCGTGTAGGTATAGGGGAACAATATGTTAAGTTTGGGGTAATAAAGGGGTAACAAGCAGATAGTATACAACCTGCAAATAACTTCGTAAGTAAACTGAAATTACGGTGTACGTTTCTGTAAATATAGTGTACCTCCGTGTAGGTATAAGGTAATAAAGGGGTAACAAGCTATGCAAGCAAATTATTTATAATGTAATTATTTTAACAGGTACCTATTATGTTAATATATTCCAGGCAAAAATTGTACGTCTGTTGTATATAAAAGTTATCATCACATTTCTTGCAAAATATGTTCTTGTGCAATTTTACATTTAATTTTGGCATCTGTGGGTTGATTTAACATTAATTAATCTAGTAAGAAAAGCAATAAATTCATTTTTTTTATCATACTGTGCTTACATACAGCCATACACGTTTCATTTTCAACCCACAGATGTCAAAATTACCCTGTAAAATTGCACAAGAACATATTTTGCCAGAAATGTGATGATAACTTTTATATACAACAGACGTACAATTTTTGCCTGGAATATATTAACATAATAGGTACCTGTTAGTTTTAAAATAATTACATTATAAATAGTTTGCTTGTATATCTGCTTGTTACCCCTTTATTAGCCTACCCAAAACTTAACATATTGTTCCCTTATACCTACACGGAGGTACACTATAATTACAGAAATGTACACTGTAATTTCGATTTACTTACGAAGTTATTTACAGGTTGTATATCTGCTTGTTACCCCTTTATTACCCAAAACTTAACATATTGTTCCCTTATACCTACACGGAAGTACGCTATAATTACAGAACAGTACACCGTCATTTCGGTGTACTTACACAGTTGTTTGCGGGTCGTAAAATAAAGTGTTACCGTGCATTGTTTCACTTTCTTCACATTCTTCAACTCTAACCAAGTTCTCTTCTTGGTCTTCGAACATCGACGGTGCATAACTAACGTTACCAATGACAAGGTCATTTGATGACAACACGTCCTGCGCATTTACTGATCCAACGTTAACGTTAGCCCTTTTGGGTTTTTTTTCCCAAACGCCATTCCAAAGATACAGTTTCTTATGGTAAAAATACTGTGAATGAGAGAGTTCATTATCACAGTGTTCACAAAAGCGCCGTTTTAGCTTCTTAGTTTTAGGCACTTCCATCTTTTTCTCTTCGGATTTTCTTGTGTAGGCTTCGTGTGTGTATGTTTATGCTCAAATACATAGTTCCTATAGGCCAATTAACATCACGTGACCTCCCCGGAGACGCCATATTTGATGGCAAAGCTTCTGTGTTTACAAAGTTTCATAGATGACTAAGTTTTACCAGAGAATGTCATTTTACAAGCACATTTCGAATATGACCATTATGACCAGCAGGAGATGACCATTTTCACTTTTTCACACAAAACTCATTTCACTTCGTTTAACTCGTTTCAGCTTCATCTAATGTTATGCCCACAGCAATGGCGGCGGGTCGGCAAATACCCGTATGTTGACAATGACCTCGCCTGTGATTGGACAAGACAGATCACGTGCGAGGTCATGGTCACGCCGAACAACTCGCGCGACCATACGACATAAACATAGGACGACATGAACGTCGACGTTCTCCTTCGTCTCCTCACAATTTATTTTACTGTTCTACGTTCCGTGCCTGCGCTGCTTTTGTGATACTACAATGGCTGGACGTCATCTGCACTTCAACACTCCAGAAGCTCCTCATGGACATGGGCCTCTCCAACGACCAGCTTCAGCCAGTCCCGCAACAGACGAGAAGAAACTGCTGTCTGCTATCAGTGGGTTGTCTCGCCAGCTCACTCAGTTTTCTTCCGAGGTCAGTCAGCAGTTCTCAGCACTGAACGACAAATTGGACTCCATGGCAGAGAGGGTGGTTGCTCTAGAGTCCAACAACGACTCACGTGTAGAAGAACGCAAGAGGAAAAGACGCCTGAACAATCCAAAAATTGCGTTTTTGCGTTATCCAAAATCCATTTCTAAACTAAAAACAATAAGAATCACTATGTTCACAGTAAGAAAGTTCACAATGTATTTTTTTTTGTTCTGCTTCATTTTGTTTCGTAGGAAGCCGTCTGTCGTCTGCACAACTTCGAGACGAATCACAGGTGCTGTGATGCTGGGCAAGGGTAAAGGCCATTGCACACTGAGTCGGAAATGCGCATTCCGAAATTTTCGCACGTTAAAAAATAAATACGACCTCATATTATGTCAATCACGCTTGCACACTGCCTCCGAAACTTTCGTCCGTCATAAAAAAAAATCGGATCGGGTTCGATTTTCTGCGTTTTACGCATCCATAGCAAGCAGTTTGAATGGTGTTTGAATGGTGTCTTGACAGTTCAGAGCCACAGAATCACGAATACGAAAAAACGCATACGAAAATTTCAGACTCAGTGTGCAATGGCCTTAAGACATGCATGCAAATCATGCAATCTACTGTGTAGAAAGCGAATAATTTTGGATTCATATTTATTTTACTGTTATTTAATCTCACATTTGTTTTCACAGACCGTGTTCGCCTTATAATGTGGCGGTCACATCGTTTTTGGTCGGAGCTCTGCACGCAAGCCCGGATTTACATAGTGTTGACAACGATGCCATTGTGTGTAAGTATCTGTTACTGTGGGGTGTGTATATTGTTTTTATGTTAATATTGTTTTTGATGAATGTACTGTGGTCACGCTATTTATTTACAATGCACACAAATTTTGTTTTCCAGCTGCATGCAAGACCCACTATGAGATGGTACGCCGGAACTTCCGGTACAGTCAGCCCGATCTTGCTGATAGGGCGACAGCTGTTAAGAGTTCTGCCCGGTACCGATCAAGAAGGAAGCGGGTAAGATTTATTGGGTATTATATATATTGCTGGTCAGCAGTATTGGGATGGTTGACAAACAGGCATACTGACTGTCTGTTCTGTTTGTGTTAACAGCTTCTGGAAGCGAGGCAGGGTGTACTGGCAGCAGAGGAACTGGCGTTCTGGAAAGGCGTCACCATTGATCTAATGTCCGATGAGGAAGATGGCAGCTTTGAGGGGGTGTCAGGGTGGGTTGTGCGACCCCCAAGTTTCCGCAGCCAGGAGCTCAGTGACCTTTGTTGCACGCTACAGAAAAGACTCGAGGCTAATCCCACGTACAGCGCACTGCGTCACAGGTGTCTGTACAGTGGATCATGTTCGGACAGAAAGCCACCACCACATGGCCCAGAGGTGGACAGACATTTCATCCCCCAGCTGCGCTTTTGATATATTTTGTTATTGCTTGTAAATATGCATTTGCTTTCTTTTTTTGCTTTCTTTTCTTTTTTTTAAATAAAAAAAGTTTTAATCAACATTTGTCTCAGAAATTCTTCTTTTTCTTCATAAATGTGTGTCCTAATTATTAACATGAATACAAAATGTAACATCATATGGCTATATCACATGAATATAGTCTCCAGTAAGTGGTGTATTTTAATACAGGATTATATATATCATTTATAAATAATAATCATTATTATTGGGGAGGGGTTTACCCAAGCCTGTATTTCTAAAGGTCCAGGGCGACCAATAGCGACAGATCTGCCAACCAATCAGATGTGATTGATGATTTGATGATGTCATTTGTTTAACCCAATGACTGAGAAGCTTGGTCGGGCTGCTGACGCTGCTGCTGCTTTTCATATGGTAATCGAGTTGTTAATCCCACGCGGGGGCGGAGGCGCGGGCGCCTATACGTTTCCGACGATTTTCGGTACAGACGAACGCGAACGCGCGACGCTGAAAACGTCCAATAACTGCCGGAGATTAGTGGGATTCACGGCACTTTACAGGGACGAAAACCCCACTTTTCATGCAGTGCCAGTGTATGATTCTGTTACTTCCGTGCTACTTCCAGTTAGCATCAGAGATTCCTTCAGTGTTTGCTGTGTGTAGTTACGCGGGCTCAAGCGCGTAAGTTTGGTGATTCGATTGATATTTCGGATACCTTTTTGGCAGCTGAGGATCAGGTTAAAGGGAAAATTCGCATTGTACAACCTGAGCTGTCTGATTTTGAGTCGCTGTCTGCGACTAGTGGTGCTGAACTAGAATCAGCTGATCTGTTGCTGTCCATTAATAAAGACGTGATTTCTGCTGAACAGAAAAAATACACTATTACGTTGCAGGAATGTAGCGTTCAATTTAAAGGAGATGTCTACTTTTGTATGTGTCCACTTATAATAAGAACAAAACATTGTGCTTTTGTAAAATAAAGAAAATAAAGGGTATGCTTTCTGCCAGAGTCCTGCAACGGGCCGGGTACCCGCGGGTACCCGCGGGTACCCGCATAAAAGTAGAAAAAACGGGTGGATTGTGACATTCCTAAAATTCACGGGCGGGGATGCGGGCGGATAATTAACTCTTTGCGGGCGGGTCGTAGAGCAGATGATAAATATGCGCAATATTTGTATGTCTAAATTACCATTAGGCCTACACATACGAAAGAACGTTATGACATTTGACCCATCACGTCACCACCACTGCGACAGCGCGTGCGACTTTGGTTGACCCAGATAGCAGGTGACTCTGGGCCGGGTCCGCCTCCAAACCGGCAGATCCGTGTAACAGTCACACCCGTTTTACTGCCCCGTTCCAGATACGGCCCGCATGTAGTCTGTGTACATCAGGAGTAGGCGTGAGCATCCATCAGTCGGCGGAATCATAACAGTTCTGGCCCGGACTCGTCAGAACGAGCGCGCGAATTGTTTCCTTGTTTTTTTTTTTTTTACCGGTTCATACCAGACCAGAAGTCAGTCGGCGGAATTGTAGTGGTTCTGGCCCGGGGCCGTCGGAACGAGCGCGCGAACTGTTGGTCTTTCTTTGGATCGTACTGCTGCAAGCTGTGTGGAAAGAGTTTAACGGCGAGTTGAACGATGTCAAACAATCAAACTGTTTATTGTGCTTGTTTGTAAAGCTTGTTAACATAATTTCGGAATGTTTTGACTAGGTTTTAACTTCTTACGATGGCTAATTGACTGTCTTTCTTTGGATCAATTCGGACTGCAAGCTGTGTGGAAAGATCGAGTTTATAATAACGGTAAGTTGAACGATGTCAAACAATCAAACTGTTTAGTGTGCTTGTTTGTAAAGCTTGTTAACATCATTTCGGAATGTTTTGGCTAGGTTTTAACTTCTTATGATGGCTAATTGACTCTTTGGATCAATTCGGACTGCAAGCTGTGTGGAAAGATCGAGTTTATAATAACGGTAAGTTGAACGATGTCAAACAATCAAACTGTTTAGTGTGCTTGTTTGTAAAGCTTGTTAACATCATTTCGGAATGTTTTGACCGGGTTTTAACTTACGATGGCTAATTTAAGAGGCATTGGCTAACGTACGCTTTTTAGCTGGGTTAGCTAACGTTAAATTATCTGAATGAACTGATAGCTAAGCTAGCTAGCATTAATTAACAACTTTGTGTGTAGCTAGCATAAAACATTAATGCTGTTTAACATTGGTTAACTTACAATGATGTTGTATACGCTAGTTTTTAGGTCCTGTCAATTGGTTAAAAACCCATTTAATCCCAAATTTTTCCCAGACAGAAAAATATCCAAATCATGTGTCATTAGTATCCCTTTGAAACAATCAATCATATATATATTTTTTTTAATTTCATGGAAAAGTGTGTGAAAAAGTGAGTTTTATGATCGGTCACAATTGTGACCGGTGGGACACTATGTTGTATCAACCATTGGACAGACTGAATACATGTCTATTTGACCTGTGCAGTTTGCGTGTGTGTGTGCGCGTGTGTGGGGTGTGTGTGTGTGTGTGTGTGCATGTGATGTGGGGTGTGCGGTGTGCGTGTTGGTGTGCATGTGGGGTTTGCGTGTGTGTCGTGGTGTGCATGTGAGGTGGTGTGGTGTGCATATGGGGTGTGCATGTGTGTCGTGTGGGGTGTGTGTGCGCGGGTGGGGTGTGTGTGCGTGTGGGGTGTGTGTGTGTGGTGTGCAAAACAGTGGGTTATTGGCTTGAATTAGAGGTAATTTTCAGAATGTTTGTTAATGACGGCTCATCAACCAATTGACTTTCTCTCTTAACAGAGGCTGTACGGAAGAACCAAGCTGCTAGCAGCGCATCGGACAACGAGATCAACCAGCACGCCATCCGCTGGTTCAACCTGGCCTTTGATCGTGGAGGTGGCCGCAAAAGAACGTGCCATGGCCAGAGAGGCATTAACCGTGGTAAATTTTAGATAAATCATTGTGCTAGTCTTTTGCAGCAACATTTATGTTTTGTTTTTAACTTTACAAATTGTTGTTAATAGGCATTGCAGCACTTGCAACAACCTTGCTCACTTTAACCGTCACTTTGAGTTGCTCACTCTGTCACGTTTGGTCACATGCACATAGGGTGACCAGACGTCCCGAAAAATTCGGGACAGTCCCGAAATCTGAGCTGTTGTCCCGAATCCCGAATCCGACCCTAATTGTCCCGAAAATTATACTAAAGCAAAATCTTGAGTAGTTATTGTCTGATAAAATATTAAAAACTGTCCGTGGAGGTTGAGTCGGCGCCTGCCGGCGGCTCATTTTCTGTTTCTTTTTTGAAGTTCTAGAAAGATGTAGGCGCGAATTTAGATACATTGATAAGCAAAATGTCATTCATTCGTTACGTTGACATGACTGGTGTACCGTATACCGGAACAACAACACGCTGTTTTTTAGTAGCAGACTAAAGACTAATGACAGACTGTTGAACTTTGAAAAAAAAAAAAGGTTTGAAATTCATTATATCTTTTATTATAGGCTTTGTAGCAGGGCTGCCAACTCTCACGCATTGACCGTGAGACTCACGCATGTGACCCTTTTCACACACTCTCACGCCACACATCCATTTTCTCACGCAGTGAAAAATCGCGGACAAAGAAGACACTTACACCGACAGACAAGACAGACAGGTTACTTTGATATGGAACAAATCCACAGCTGTCCGATTCTGTCAATATTTTTACGAGATTCACACAATTAATAACGTTTTGGCTCTTTGAAATGTGACAGGTCGCTGTAGCGCGTCAGTTCAAACGGTACATGATACAGCAGCCTACAACCCCCCCCCCCCCCCCGTCAACAAATCTCACTCCCCCCCCCCCCCCCCCCCCCCCCCACCGTCCCGAATTTCAGCCAATCTCATCTGGTCACCCTACATGCACACAACACTGCCATTAAAAGACCTAACTTCGCTGCTCTTATATAACAGCACCTGTCATGCAGATATCCCTGAATGAATGAGAAGAGGAAGTGATCAAAGTTTTGAGTGTTACACAAGATTAAAGCACATTGATGATAATTGATCATGTGAAATATTATCATTCAGTGAGCAGTGACGATATGCCAAATTTAGGGGGAATACGTCTGTTGTGTGCACTTCAACATTATCTTATCAATTAACATTTAGATAATCGGTTTTTGACATCTGTGAGTAAAAAAAAAAACACCCCACCTACAATAGTTGAGCATGTTTGCGGTACAAGCCTGGGAGGGCAAATAAAACAATATAATCATTCATTAGTTGTAATTGCGGTAAAATGTTCACTTAGTCTGGATTTTGATTTTAGGTAAAATCTTCCAGCCCTAGTCCCCTTTAATATTACCAATTTCTGTGGATTTTATGTAATTTGTGATTGCCATTATCAGTTGAGTTCTTACATACTTTTATACTTTGCAGGAATGAATGCACCGGCCATCCCCCACTCTTCCACCACTGATGATTTGGGTGTTATGTGAGGGTTGTGGCAATACAATTTAAAATGTGTATTTTAAATAAAATTTAAAATGTGTCACTCATCTGTTCTATCACTTTCTTTGCTGAAATTCTGTGCAGGACAAATAGAAACAGTCTGTGTTACAGAGTGTAACAGCTTTGACTGTCCATGATTTTTAAATTCAAAAGAAAGAAAAGTAATCGAGTTTAAAATGTAAGGAAAAAGAAAACGCAAGTAAAACAAGAAATTTTAAGATTGGGTGGGAAGGGGTTTACGGTAGTAATATTTACCCATAACCATTGACGGCAACGTTGCCCAGTACGATTGCTCTAAAAGTTGCTCCTTGTATCATCAGCTTTAGTATACCTTGGTAATATACAAGTCACTATTTGTTATACATTATATAGACCAGTCAGTTAATAGAAACAAAAATCAACAGATTAATTGAGAATGAAAGTAACTGTTAGTAGCAGACTTCCATCCTATAATTGTAACAGTGCATGCAGCATTAGCTCCTGCCATATGTTCTGTGGTTGAAACTATCCCAGTAACCCTTTGGCTTCTCAGACAGAAATGGTATACCTTCAATGATATCTATTACTAGGACCCATAGCACAAGCTGAATCATGCACAACATCTAAAAAAAAATAAACTATCCCTTTAACTGAAAGAAATCTGTATTTTTGTATATGGTTTGTTTTGTGGGTATATAGATCAAGGTTATGACAGAGGCCAGAGGCGGTGTGAATCCGGGCCAGAACTAATAAATGGAGCTGGCCCAGTGCCGGTCCAGATGTGGCCCAGAGTATCTTGGAGACTCTGGGCCGGATCCAGTATGGAACTGGTCCAGATCTGGCCCACCTTTGGTCTAGATCTGGCCCACCTTCGGGCCAAATGACTATAAAATAATTCTCATCAGTTCTGGAGCTGGGCCAGTGCCGGCCCAGATGTGAAAACCGGATCCGCACCGGCATTGGCCCGTTGTGCTAAAGGACACCGGCCCAGGTCCGTTTTACAGATCTGGCCCAGAACTTATGAAGGATCTGGGCCAGATCTGGGCCGCATGATTTTTGCTATCTGGGGATGCTTCGCAGCCTATTTGGAGCAAGCGTTGCAGGATGGAAGAAGTAAAAGTAAAGTTGGCGAGTGGAGTATATAAAATTGTTGACAACGAGTCTTCAAAGGCAAAATCGGATGTGTGGAGAAAGTGTGGTTTAATAAGAGATCAGGAAAATAACATCATAAGCGGGTTTGCGGCTTGCAAAACATGCCATAAAGTTTTGGCGTTTGATAGTCGGAAGCTGGGCACGTCTTCTCTTAGGAAGCACGTCGAGACTTGCAGGAGCACAGGTGTTGCCAGTGTGACAATTGACAGGTACTTTGCCAAAGGCTACAAACCTCCAAGAGGGGAAGACAAGGAGGCGATAACACAATTGGCTGTGCAATCTGTGTGCCGAGACATTAGATCATTTGAGACTGTGTGCGGCGATGGATTTTTGGAACTGGCACAGGGCTTAATTGACACCGGGGCACGAGCTGGCCTTGTGGATGCGCGTCAGCTTCTGCCCGATCCAACTACAGTCTCCCGTAGGATCACTAAATATGCAGAGGAGAAAAGACAAGGCATAATTCCGGAGCTGAGGGAACAATTGACCGAGAGCAACGGGGCTGTGACGCTGGATCTTTGGACGGATGATTTCCGAAAAATTGGATATCTCTGTGTGACGATACATTACATTAAAAGCAATTGGGAACTGCAGGAGCGAGTGCTCTGCACAGCTGAATGGGACAGCAATTTACGTAAAACAGCTGACAACATCAGGCCAGCCATCGTCCAAGCACTCCGCAAATTTGGACTGGATGAATTCTTTCCCAAACTAGTGTATGTAACTGACAGAGGTGCAAACATTGTTGCCGCCCTCCGCACAGTCACGAGATTGAGTTGCGCAGCACATATCCTGAACACCGTATTGTATACCACACTTGGGAAACCTGCTGAGGATGATTTGTTTGGCGAAGAGGTGTCTGGTCTCATTGAGTGCGCCAAGTTGCTTGTGACTTATTTTAAGCAGTCACATCTCCAGAATCGTCTGCAAAAAACACTGAAAGCATCCGTGGATACGCGATGGAACTCGCTTCACACGATGCTGGACTCCATTAGCAGCCAGTACGAGGCCATCCGTGCTCTTCTAGAGGAACGTGACGAAGAACACCGTTTAAACTGCATAAGCAAGGAGACTTTGAATGACATTGTGAATTTTTTGTCACGATTCAAAGAAGCCAACAAAGCCCTGGAAGCATCCAAAACTCCGACCATTCACTTGACAGCTGTGTGGTTGGAGCGCCTCAGACGTCACCTTCAGCCGTCTTCTACCGACAGTCTGACATTGTCATCGCTTAAAGAAAAATGCCTCAAGATTTTAACTGACAAATTTGAGCTGCATCTCTTGCACAAGCTGGCAATGTTCTTGCATCCAAAGTTGAAAAGCCTGAAGCTGCTGACAGACCATGGTGACATTATGGGAGTTCATAGCGAAGCAAGGCGTCTTGTGAAAGGTAAGCTATTCAGACACAAACTAATATGTTACAATTAAGTTACAATTTAACAAAGTACAAATACTTATTTTTTAAAAAAAAAACATTTTATGATCAGTTTTCACCAAAACAGGAATTGAAAAAAATATCCATGTTCATTATGATATGGTCGTGATCATCTAGGATTATTGTCTGCTATATTTCCTTTTAATTATTAAAATCTAGGCAATTGGTTGATGAAATATTGTTTAAAATTAAGATACAATTTAACAAAAAACGAAATTAACTTTAAAGAAAGGCTTTGTGAATTATATTTCGGCTAATGTTAATTTCAAATAGGGGTGTGTCGCGATTTCGGTTTTACAGCCCTATTAGAATGTAGACATTAAGAGAATAAATTGTAATGCAAGTATAATACTTAAACTAAATTTAAAATCAGGTACTTAAGTTTGTACTTTTTACTTGGGTTTTCATTGTGGTAGGCCCTACTTCTATCTACTATTAGCCTACTAGAAAATAGATAGGCCTATCTCTGGTTATTTTTACTTAGGCTAAATTCAGAACTTCCACCATTCCTTGTCTTTAATCATTTACAGTTATTGTTAATGGGAAAATTATTATTTTTATTTTTTTTTGTTTAAATAAATACATCCATGTGTCTATTTCTTTTAAATAGAACTCGAGGAAAAACGCGAAAGTCTACCAGGCCACAGCAGCTTGTCGGCGGGCCCAGCTGCGAAAGAGAGTTCGTTTGGTTTCAAAAGTTGATTGTTTGTCAGACGTAGAGGATTCCAGCGATGACACTGTGCCCGAGGACGAGGTCTCTGCATACATCGAGTTCAAGCCACCCAAGGGGGATCCTTTCGATGTTTTGTTGTGGTGGAAGGAGCATGCGAAAACATTTCCTAACCTGGCAATGATTGCGCGGAATGTTTTCTCCATCCCAGCATCGAGCGCTGCTAGTGAGAGAGACTTTTCCACAGCTGGATTTTTAATTCAAGAACGGAGAACGCAACTTAATCCTGGGACTGTGGACGATATCCTTTTCCTGCACAGTAACCTAAAGGAAAAGTAAATGCATAGGCATAGGCCTATAGGCGATTGTTTGTGAGCGACAGGCTCAGCGGGTTATATTTTAGTTGTTCTTTTTTTTCTTTTTTTTTCATTAATAGGTCTATGCGTACAGTACAGAGGCTATGTTATTGGTTCAGCCTATTTAGTGCCGATTGTGTATTTGAATGGCGCAAACAAAAAGCACACTTAATTTTGCCTGTTTCATTAGGCTGTTGCGACGTTGAGAGGTGCGAGTCTGCGAGATAAAAAATAAAGCACTTTAATTGGAATGATTTTAGCGTGTGTGATTGATTTATCGCGGGCACGGGTCGGGTAACGGGCCAAATTTTAACGGGTCTGGGCGGGTGCGGATTTAATTCTGATATTATCACGGGTGATGGGTCGGATCTGGTGCTGAACTTTGCGGGTACGGGCGGGGGCGGGTCTCCAAAAATGGACCCGTGCAGGACTCTGCTTTCTGCCTCTCCTTCTCGGTGAATCTTTTTTTCTTGAGCACATCTATAAACTGAAACAAAACTCAGCGAATACTTGTCACACAACATTTAAGTGTGTAATTTTAAATGATCTGATTCAAAACAAAAACAAATATTCTCTGTTTAAGCAATTTGTAAAAAAAACCAACAAGATGTTAATCCCATGTTAAAACAGACATGTTAATCTAGGGTGACCATATTTTAGTTTTCAGAAAACAGGACGGGGGGCGTGGTTGATGGGCGGGGTGTGATTTTTTGGGGGGCGTGGTTAAGGGGTGGGGGCGTGGTTTGGGGGAGAATGCATCAAAAAATTCTTGACAAATGCATTCACAACATTGCAACTATGTTATTGTACTTTAATACATAAAATAATACATGCTTTCCATTCAATGTTTGGCCCGCAACAATAGAATACTATTTTTAAAAAAAGTTTAGCTTTTAACACCTTTTACATGACACTATTTATTTTCATGGCCATAGCATAGGTTAAAAATCTACTACTAAAATAAAATAAAAAATCTACTACACTATTTCAGTAAAAAAAAAAAAAAAAATTTGAATCCTCCTGATGTTCTCTTAGCCTGTGTGTTCTTTATGTGGGCTTCTAGGTCGCTAGCACCTTAACACTGACATGTGCCAGCTTTGCAGTTCATGCATTCTGCTTTACACGGATCCTGACCGAAACGAAAACACAGGAATTTTCTCTGTAAATCGTCTGTGAATTAACATTTGGGCTTTTTTTCCCCTTTTTTTTTACGCTGTTAGCTACTTACATCTTACCTCGGACTTGACCGTAAACTGAAGCGTCTGAAGCGTCACGCTGCTAAAATTCTGTGAACGTGTAAAGTCCGTCTACTTTGATTTGATTGGTCATTTCAAATATTCTGACATTGACAAGCAGTGACAGACCAATGAGGCTGCAATGAACACACACACACACACACACACACACACACACACACACACACACACACACACACACACACACACAGGCCTCTGTATTCTGATGATTCTGAGTCTGACGTGCTCTGTGCTTGACGCTGCGGATTGAGGAACGCGCTGATTATAACAAGAGGGGGTAAAGCCAAAGTCATATGTTTTGTGTGCAAAGGCAAGCGTGTATTTAAAGTACACGCTTAATGGCCCAATGAAAAATAATAAAACCAGGACATTTTCATCACTTTTTAAAAAACAGACAGGACGGCCAGGACAGGACGTGAAAACAGGACATGTCCTGGGAAAACAGGACGTTTGGTCACCCTATGTTAATCCCATATCAGTCCCAACGTCACCTACGCTCCTCTCAGAACATGCTCTTAACTATCCCACGGTCTCGCTTGAGGCGTAGTGGAGATCGCGCCTTCGCTGTGGCGGCTCCTGCCCTTTGGAACGTGTTGCCATTATCTTTAAAATCCTCGTCAAGCATGGATATTTTTAAAAAAGACTTGAAGACTTATTTATTTCATCAAGCCTTTGGCATTTGATTAGGTCTGAGAACTGTGAGTGCTTTGTTTCTTGTTTTTTTTTTTTCGGTGTGAGCAACTGAGTGATTTATGGTCTGATTCTCTGAGAGTCATGTCTTGATGTAATTTTATGTTCTGTGTTTTTATAGATATTTATTACCTGTGGACAGCACTTTGGTCCATTTTAATGGTTTTGAAAGTGCTTTACAAATAAAAGTTGAGTTGAGTTGAAGATGTTCAGTTTCTCAAACCCTTGCTCATTATTTTTAATGTGACCACGTCCAAAAGAGATTGACAAATTTCCACGTGAACGAACGGAAACACGCTCATTACCTCAAAAACAAAGCACCAAACTTCATCAGTCCTCTGCCTTTCGCCGATGTTGGAAAACATGCTGTGAGCTTACATTGGATTTTCCTCAGAAGAAGAAGAACGTGGTTTGAAGACAAGGAAGATGTAAGGTAAGAAATGTATTCTGAATTATATTAGTTAGTGTTATTGTTGCATAAACTTCATATTGCAGTTGAACTGTTGCTAGACTAAAATGTATGAAATCGACAGAAACATGGTGAAATATGAACTATAGACAGAAAGGCTACCTTTCAATGCGAAATTTATATTCATGTATGACACAAGGTTGTTTTTTATGTTTGATAATAAAACACAGCATGATATAGTAGGCTAGTATGAGTGTTTCTAATATGGTGAATATAATAATGTTCAGACCCGGGTTTACTGTTAAATACGGTGTTTGTGGATATTTGCTCAAACGTAGATATGTATAATATGTTAACAATAATGTTTCATAGTGGCTCGATCGCTTCAGTAAATGTTCTCTGCGCGCGCTCTGAGTTTGAATGGCAAAACGCACCAAACATTAGGTTTCATGTTTTTACTCCAATCTCATTTCATAACGATTGTAAACATTTGAAGTAACATATGATAATCAATATATTTTTCTCTAGTGTAGTGTTACTGAAGTGTTCCTTTTTAACAATTGATAGGCCGCCTGCTATAGACTATTGTTATTTCTGTCAGGACCACTATCGTCAAATACGATTGACAATTAGCATACAGTTTGGATTGGTGGTATGGTTCCGTTCTGGGCGAGAACTCCCTGCGCATTCATGCAGCCTAGCATGTATAAGAGCAGGGAGAGCAGCAATAACCCCCCTTGGGGTAAACAAAACAGAACCAACATTAATGTATACAAATATATTTAATTCAAAATTTTAAAAGTACAACATAATTCGAAAATTTATTCTGATTCAGAATGCCAAATCCTGACTGGACGAGAGGAGGAGCTGGGGATGGAGGAGGGTAATTAGCTCCTGAGAAACGAGATAGGAGTACGTGATAGGCGTCGAATTCCTATAGGTAGATGTGGATCAGCTGAGAGTCAGCTGATGCGAGCTTGACTAACGTGACCTGCCAGAACTAACGCTACGCTTGATTATTTTTTTATGCAGCCCGTAGGCTATATGCCTACAAAGCACAACAAACCTAGTGTTCATAACCTGTGCCCAGGGCTTGACATTAATGGTTTTCCAAAGTTACTAGCCACACAGCATTTTTACTAGCCACATTTTTGTTGTTGTGAAATTACCTGATTAAAGTTGACTATGGCGTGCTAAAATTTACTTAAACTAGATTTAGAACACTTTTAAATGTAAAACCACTGTACCCACCCAAATCAAGACTACATAAATGTATAACAATACAGGTCATTATCATTAGCTCTGATAAGGTTGTTTGTAAAGCTCATTTTTTAAAATAAAACCATGTATTAAGATAAAGACATAAAAAGTAGCTTCTTATTGCATAATAAAAGTGGTGCATGGATGTAGAAGATTTATAAAAAAAGATTAAAGAACTAAACTGGAAAAACCTTTAGCATTAGAAACAGTCTGTTTAAATATCAGAATCAGACTCAGAATGACTTTATTGAGCCCCGATGGGAAATTCTTTGTTACAAGCTGCAATGGAAAGTAGGTCAGTCTCGAAACCTCACGAAAAATGCATGCCATGGTTCGGACACCACATAGCTCCACCGGCGTCCAACGACGTTAGGCCAGCGACACACTGGCTGCGTGGCGTTTCTGTGCCTTTGCACACCAGAAACGTGTCTGACGTGGCGCTGCTGGTGATGTACAGGGAGGGCTATCTCGGGACATAGGCGCCGTTTATATATATATATATATATATATATATATATATAAACATTTTATATGTTTTTTATATGTTTATATAAACATAAATATATAGCCTACTACTGATACAGCAAAGACAACGTTGGCAGTAAAGACGGCAAAATAGGCTAGCCTACAGAATATATTTCGTTCTGTATTGACAGGTGCAATATTTAAAAATCGATAATTATTATTTATTTATTTATTATATTTATATCTGCATTTATGTCAAAGCCTATAGACTTTCAAACATAAAAATGTCATTTATTAATATGTGTTCATGTCAAAATGACATCTTTTACTATTCTATTTTACCTGGAAACGCTTCCAAAGTTGCGTTTCGCGTGAAAAATCGGCGTCAGTTCTATTACTAGCATGCACGCGTTTTCGGTGCGGCTCGAGACGTGCATGTCACACAGGCAGTGTGCAAGCTCTAACCTGTTAACATGGGAGCACAATAAGGACACACCACAACGTGCACGCCACGCATATTTCAGATGCTTTTTGAAAAGACTACAATTATTCAACTCGCCAAAGTGTATAGTTGGAGTGACTGTGTTACCTGCCACAAGCAGGTACATTTTAAATCAATATATTGTCTTAGCTGAGTTGTCAGGATGATTTTCACATAGATTTGGGGCAAATATTCTAGGCTATGTGATACAATTTTCAAAAGTCTTGTGAAGAAATAATCCGTATGTGTTTCATGACCTTACTTCAGTGACAATTGTTTTAGTTTTTTCACAAACCACGCATAAACGTCCTTATCTCAAAACTACAAACTTTTACACACATGCTGCTCACATATTATTGTAGCAGAGTTTGTGCTTAGTACAGTGTAATCAGACTTTAGCCATGAAAATGTCACAAGTAACAGAAATAAGCACAAATGTCAGACCATGTCAGAACACCTCTAGGACCCAGAAAACACCTCAGACCCCAGAGGGTTAAAGAGAAAGTGGACTCCAGCAGGATCTGATGGTTTAGGTTGGGATACTGTTTTTCAGCTGGTTGTACCTAAGTGTTTTCGAAAACAAGTTCTGAGTGTGGCCCATGATAATGTAGCAGGACATCTGGGCATTACTAAAACCTATCATCGCATTTTGAGCTTTTTTTTCTGGCCTGTCGCTCGTGCCATGTGTGTCAGGTCGTAGGAAAACCTAACCAGACTATACATCCTGCCCCACTAAAACCTATCCCTGTCATGGGAGAGCCTTTTGCATGAGTAATCTGGGACTGTGTTGGACCGTTACCGCGAACAAGATCTGGACATGTCTCTCTGCTTACGCTTATGTTTGCGACAACTCGCTATCCAGTGGCAGTACTGTTGCGTTCATTAAAAGCGAAGGCTGTGATGAAAGCCCTTATTACGTTCTTCTTTACCTTCGGCTTTCCACAGGTGATCCAAACGGATCAGGGAACTAATTTTAAACCGGTACTGTCCCTACTGAAATTTAAGCACATTAAATCTAGTGCTTATCCAGAGTCTCAAGGTGCTCTCGAAAGGTTCCACCAAACCTTGAAGTCCATGCTGGGTAAATATCAGGAGTCAGGGAAAGACTGGGATGAGGGATTGCCTTTTCTTATGTTTGCTGTCCGTAAGAGTGTTTAGGAGTCACTAGGATTTAGCCCAGCCGAATTGGTTTTGGACACACGGTTAAGGGCCCACTCAAAATGTTGAGAGAGAACTGGCTGACTGAGCAAAAATGGGATTGTATTCTACTAGAATATATCAGTTCCTTTAGAGAGCGATTGTATAATGCTTGTAAATTAGCTCAGACTGCACTGGAAAGTACGCAAGTGAAAATGAAAAAGCGCTTTGATAAGAATGCTGTTTCTCGTTCGTTCTCTGAGGGGACAAGGTCTTGGTTTTATTGCCAATCCAGGGTGCTGCATTGCCGGCTAGATTCTCTGGACCATATGTCATTGATAAGAAGCTGAATGAAACTAATTATGTTAGTTGGACTCCTGATCGGCAAAGGAAAACTTGCGTGTGCCATGTAAACATGCTGAAGCTGTATGTGAGTCGTGAGGAAGATATGGAGTTAAAAAGCTCTATTATCATTCCAGTACCTTTGATCGTGGTTGCTTCTGACAGTGATGTTGATGAAGATGGGCTGAATCTGCACAGTACTCTGATGTTGGGTGGCAGAATCTGCACAGTACTCTGATGTTGGGTGGCAGATTGAGTAATTCCACGATTTTGGAGAATTTAAACTTTCATCTGGCATATTTATCTGACTCTCAGCGCACTGATATTGTTAAGTTGATCAATTCATCCTTGGGGTTGTTTTCAGACGTTCCTACCCGCACTCAAGTACTGAAGCATGATATAGACGTAGGTAATCATTCACCGATTAAGCAACGTGCTTATAAAGTGAACCCTGAAATTTCTGCTTTCATTACCCCGGATGATTTTCTTCATTATGGGGTGATGGCGTTCGTACTGCGCAACGCTCCGGCTACGTTCCAGCGCTTGATGAGTCGAGTGCTGTTTCAAACTGTAAAGCTTACCTCGATGATATTGTTGTTTATTCGAATAGATGAGATGAGCACTTGACAACCTTGAGCACTATTTTTACTTGTTTACTGGATGCATCTCTCACTCTTAACTTGGCTAAGTGTGAGTTTGGCAAAGCTACAATTACCTACTTAGGGAAACGGGTGGGGGAAGGGTAGGTTCGACCTGTTGCCTTGAAAGTGCTATAGTGAAAGCTATTGCAGATTTTGCAGTGCCCCGTACGAAACGTGAACTCAGGAGATTCCTAGGAATGTCTGGCTATTATCTGGGATTTTGTACAAAATTCTCAGACTTTGTGTTGCCTTTATCAAATATGCTTTGTGTGTCACAAATCTTTGAGTGGACTACTGAATGCAAGACGGCGTTCGATTCTGTTAAAACCCTTTTGAGTAGTGCTCCTGTTTTAACAGCTCCAAATTATTCATGTGCCTTTCAGTTGGATGCCAATGCAAGTCCTACAGGTGGTGGTGCTGTCCTTCTGCAGGATGATGAAAATGGGATTGAACACCCTGTTGGGTACTTTTCATAGAAATTCCTGAAATATCAGTTAAACTACAATACCATTGAGAAGGAGGCGTTAGCCTTTTTAATGGCTTTACAATACTTTAGGGTGTATATTGGCTCTAGTTTCTTCCGGTGCTTATATATACAGACCACAACCCATTCGTTTTTTTGTCCCGGATGAAAAACTCAAATCAACGAATTATGCGCTGGTCTCTCTTTGTCCAAGATTTTAACCTGGAAATTCTACTGTATGTGTGAGGGTGTTACGACCAGTGTTTATGTAGCTTATTGTTTTTCCTATTGATCTGTTTTCCTTTTTATCTTTTTTGTTTGTTTGTCTGATTTCTAATAGGTTGCCCAATGATGGGGTGTACGAAAGCTAGGGATGGGGCCGATCCGATCCAGTATCGGTATCGGGACCGATACCAGCAATAATTCACGTATCGGATTTTACCGATCCAACCTGCGGAGATATCCGATATCCATGAGCCATGTCTGCGCTTTAACTGAAATGACTCCAAAAGTGATTTCCGCCGGCGAGTCTGCTAGCTAGCTGCAAATTGTGGAATGGATTTCCTGAACGGAGGCGCGGCTCAATAAGACACTGAGCCTGAGGCCCCGCTCAAAAAATCCAATCCGCAGTTTGCAGCCAGCAAGCAGGATAGCACCTATGCATTGAACTGTCAACATGTCGCGGTGTGGAAATCCTATGGTGGAAATACGTCACATTGCAAGATGTACAAACACCGCAGCAGAGCAAGACAGCAAAATGCAATGTTTGCATTTGCATAGCCGTAATAATTAAACCATTTGTCTGATGCATTTTTGCTATTCGCAGTCCAGAGAGAGATCTCTCACGCGGTGCCACAGCGTGCACAACACGACAGCCCTGCGAGTGACGACGGAGGTCTCTACTGTTGCTAAATTGCGGGACGCTTTTAATAATAAAAAGAGCTATTAAAAGCACAAAAATCTGCGCAAGATATATGTTCCCAATGCGGCGCGCGCTCCCAAACAGACCGCAACGAGACAAGCAAATTATACTTTGGATTTCATGTGCACGTGTAAACGATCAAATGTTGCCTACACAAAAATGTCAAAATGACCGGCTTGGATATTCACTTAAACAGTTTATGTCTAAAATGGACGTATGGAAATGGTTGGGGGAAAATATGGTGCTTCAGTAGACTATTAGATTTAAAGGGGTAGCAGTATCAAACAACAAAAGGCAAAAAGAAAATCACTCACAAATCTTGAATGAATAACTTTAGCTTTAATAAGCATAAATCTATCTATGATAAACTTTGCAGTGCTATTTTACTTTTTATTACTTTATTATAATTCTTTTTAGACCATACCTGAATAGTAATGTTAGTAGACCTTCCTGAAATTAAAGCACTGTAGGCCTGTATAATGTGTATCTTTGTTTAATTGTCTATCTTTTGTTTATCTATTGTTTAATATATATATATATATGTATATATATATATATATATATATAAAATTTTTTTTGGGGGGGGGGGGGGGGGGTGGGGGGGGGGGGGACATCATACTTGCCTGTAGAGAGGAGTTTATTTTAGCATCATATAAAATCAACAATAATGATAATACTACTATTAAAGCAAACACAGCTCTGGTATCGGAATAGTATCGGTATCGGCCGATATCCCTATTCAGGTATCGGGATCGGATCGGAAGTGAAAAAATGTGGATCGGTGCATCCCTAACGAAAGCCATTGGTTGTCCAGTCGGGGCATGGTCATTATAAGGACGCTGCTGGCACTCGTCTGGGAGCTCATTGTTAGTTCGGTCGTACTTGGGTTGAGAGTTCCGAAATCCCTCCTCCGGCCAATGATGAAATTAGTGATGTTAAATTAGTTTAAGTGAATGTGCATCCTGGTGAAACATCTAAACCTGTTTTTCTTATGTCTAACAACACATCCTAAAAAGTGTGGAGCGTAGGGGAGTCTTGCCTTGTTTATTTTGAAATTAGTTTGAGCTCTGTTTCTTTGGCAGGGAGTTAGGTAAGCTAAATGTATTTTCTTTTGTTATTGGATTAGGTTATTCATTCTCCACTCTTTTCTTTTTATATTTGATTTGTTTGTTATTTTGGCCTTTGGGAAACCCTGAAGAGATGCTCTTTATTTCACTTCTCATTTCTTAAATAAATGTATTATATTTTCTGCTTAATTTTGTGTAATTTGTTTGATTTCTCCTAGACTCAGGGTGATATAATACACATACATATACAAAATACACATACATAGCCTACATACATAATATACACATGCATGCATAATACACACACACACACACACACACACACACACACACACACACACACACACACACACACACACACACACACACACACACACACACACACACACACACACACACACACACACACACATACTATACATACATACATACATAATATACATACATACACATACATACATAATATACACATACATACATATATAATATACACATACATACATACATACATACATACATACATAATATACACACACATACATACATACATAATATACACATACATACATACATACATAGATAATATACACATACATACATAGATAATATACACATACATACTAGGCATGTGCCGGTATCAAATTTTTATGCTGCAATTAATTGATTGAGCTTTTATCACGGTATACGGAATTATCATGATATTTTATTTACATAAGAGAAAGAGGGGGGGGGGGGGGGGTCTAAAGAAACAACTTGCATCACAATAGGTGTAATTGTGATTGTCAAAACATTTGGTAACTAAACAGAATTTTATTAAGTTTAGTGATAACATGTTACAATGTTTACATGGTACAGTGAGTGGTAGGCTACTGTTTGTATTATTGCTTAACACAATTTTCACGATTTCAGTACAATTCTTGATTTGATTTCAATCTTAACTCATTTGAATAAATATTAGGTAGGCTACAGTATATAGCCTACATGTACATTTTTCTCAAGAAAAAATATATCTCACATAATTCTGTAAACATACAGAAAGCCCTATCAACTGGTATTATTAAAGGTTAAAATTAACAAATTAAATATAATGTGGTTTTCATTATAATAACAATTATATAGCCTAATGACATAAGTAAAAATATAATAAATATGTAATATAGTGCACATATTTAGCGAAAAATTCTCCTCTCTATTTTTTCTAGTCAACTAACGTGCTGGTAATTAAATGGCTTTCCTGAGGTAAATGTAACGTTCTGTGACGATTGTTCTCCTGCAGTTTTATTGACCTCTTTCCGTGATTGTAAAACACTGATTGATCTATTATGTATGAGGCATATATACCTTTCGGGAAGTTGTACTATATCTTAAAAAATAACAAGTAACAGATGATCGGTTCACTTGAACTATGTGACGTAACAGATCACTGTATAGCACCTTAGACTAAGGTGCTATACAGTGATCTGTTACGTCACATTTACAAGCACCAAAACGGTATTTATTGTCTGCATTTCGTAATAAAATGGACAGAACCTGAGAGCTGAGAATTTTTTTCATATAAAAAGTAACCTGCTCTCTCTAGTCTGTCGGTGTCAGTGTCCTCTTTGCTCCGCGATTTTTCTCTGTGTGAGAAAATGTATGTTTGGCGTGAGAGCATGTGAAAAGTGTTGATTGCGGGAGTCTCAAGCTGAATGCTATGAAGTTCTCAATTTCACATCTACGTGTTCTCGAGTTAAGCTACTCTTTTACCTTCATAGTTGGCAGTTCTGCTTTTAGAAAGAAGATAAATCGTCGGCAGCGTTCCTCTTTCCGCCATGCTTCTTCTCCATGCGAGGATTGTTTACATTAGACTAGAGCGCGCACTGCGCAGCATGCACACAGTGCTTATGTGTGGATTGTTTACATCGGAGTGCGCACGTGTTTTGCGCAGCATATACGCAGTTGGGTTTTATTAACAGTTGATGGAAAATAAGCTAATGCGCATTCTAAAACTCTAAATTGGGCAGACTGATCTCATGAAACTGCGTATGTATGACACGCCAATTCGTATTTCCATTTTTGGCGTGCTATCAACACGCAAAATCGCTTTTCAGCGTGTTTATGAACGCCGTTGACTTAACGTTACATCACTGTATATATAAATATATGACCTACCCCAACCCCGTCCCTAAACCTACCCGTCACTGGTTAATACCATTTATGAGTCTTTCCCTACCATCCTAGTAAGAAAAATATCGCTCCCTCAGATGTATATCAAAATTTGGCTTTATTTCGCTCGGATTTTTAACGGCGTGTACATACACGCGGAATCACTCGGACATAACGGCGTAGATATACACGCATACACGCGGATAGCTCAAAATGCGTATAAATAACACGCCACTTGACTTGAAAGTGGCGTGTATGTTTACGCAAAAGTCATGATGTCATGTTGAAATTGGGATCTATTATTTTTCATGGTATTTTGAAGTGCCCGCGATAACAATATCGTGCATATTCATTACCACGATTTATCGCATTACCGAATACCAGCACATGTCTAATACATACATACATACATAATATACACATGCATACATACATAATATACAAATACAAACATACATAATATACACATACAGTACATTCATAATATACACATACATACATACATACATACATACATAATATACACATACATACATACATAAATAATATACACATACATACATACATACATACATAATATACACATACATACATACATAATATACATACATGCATGCATGCATACATACATACAAACATAATATACACATACATACACAGATAATATACACAAACATACATACATAATATACACATACATAATACATACATACATACATACATACATACATAATATATACACACACACACACACACACACACACACACAATATACACATACATACATAAATATACTCATACATAAACAATATAATCTTTCATTCATTTATGCATACATACGTACATAATATACTTATACATACATACATACATACATAACACACACACACACACACACACACACACACACACACACACACACACACACACACACACATACATACATACATACATACATACATACATACATACACAATATACACATACATACATACATACATACTATACACATACATAATATAAACATACATACATAATACATGCATGCATAATATACACATAGATAATATACACACACACACACACACACACACACACACACACACACACACACACACACACACCATGCATACATACATACATACATACATACATAATATACAAATACAAACATTCTTAATATACACATACAAACATTCATAATATACACATACATACATACATACATACATGCATACATACATACATACATACATAGATAATATACACATACATACATAATATACACATACATACATACATAATATACATATACATACATAATATACACATACATACATAAATAATATACACATACATACATACATACATACATACTATATAT
>CM070829.1:34951893-34965206 GCA_036326025.1 Chrosomus eos | reverse complement strand
GTGCTCTAAAACTTCATGGCAGATGGCTACGTTGACTTTGGACCTCAGAAAACACAGTGGACCAACACCAGCAGATGACATGGCACCCCAAACCATCACTGACTGTGGAAACTTTACACTGGACTTCAAGCAACGTGGATTCTGTTATTCTCCTCTCTTCCTCCAGACTTTGGGACCTTGATTTCCAAAGAAAATTTAAAATTTACAGAACATAACTTTGGACCACTCAGCAGCAGTCCAGTCCTTTTTGTCTTTAGCCCAGGGAAGACACTTCTGACGCAGTGTCTTGTTCAAGAGTGGCTTGACACAAGGAATGCGACAGTTGAAACCCATGTCTTGCATACGTCTGTGCGTGGTGGTTCTTGAAGCACTGACTCCAGCTGCAGTCTACTCTTTGTGAATCTCCCCCACATTTTTGAATGGATTTTTTTTCACAATCCTCTCCAGGGTGCGGTTATCCCAATTGCTTGTACACTTTTTCTACCACATCTTTTCCTTCCCTTCGCCTCTCTATTAACCCTTAGGGGTCTGAGCTGTTTTGGGGCTCTTTCGGTGTTTTGATATGCCCTGACATTTGTGCTTATTTCAGCTACTTAAAACATACCATTTGCCAACATATAAATTTGCTGTATTCAGCACAAACTCTGCTACAATAATATGTGAGCAAAATGGATGTAGCTACATGTTTGCATTTTATAGAAAAAAAAATAATATGGTGGTTAGTACGTTTTGGGAAAAAAAATGTCACCGCAATAAGGCCATTTAACACATACTGAATAGTTGTCCACAATACTTTTGAGTTACTATTCTTGTAGGCTAGAATTTTTACTTCAAAATGAAGTGAAAATCATTCTGACCACTCTTTCAGAAAGATCAATATAACGATTTGAATTTCTTACATCAGTTTTTGGGTCATTACTGCTGTATGCGTGGGAGTGTTAATGCCCATGAATATTAATGAATTTACACCTGGGAAGACTAAAGACACTCCCCCAATGTGCTAATGCCCCATCAAGGTGCTGTGAGGCAGCCTGAACTATAATGATTCACTGATGAATAAAAAGTTAAAAAGAACAGCATTTATTCAAAATAGAAATCTTTCCTAAGAACATAAAGACTTAAAGTCATTCATATCACTTAACACTTCCTTTCAAAAAAAAAAAAAAACATAAAAATACCAAACTTGTTTTTTTTTAATATAAAATATTAACATATATATATATATATTATTAATATATATATATATATATATGTTATTATTAAATTTGTATATGGTTAAAAAAAAAGTGCAGTTAAAGAATCCTAAAAAACTATCACAGGTTAAAAAAAAATTAAGCAGCATACTGTTTACAACATTGATTTAAAAAAAAAAAGTATATCAGAATGATTTCTGAAGACTGATGGTGACGATGTAACAAAACAAAAGCAAAAAACTTAGCACATTATCCAAAGTAAACTGATGGACAATTATGATTATAGATGCACAATGTATTTGTTGATGGACAGAGAAACATCTATTGATGTGTAGACCGCGTAACCGCGAGTATCTGTTTATGGCCCATATAGACCGCACGCATTTACTGATACACTCAATGAACGGCTGTACCTAATACAAATAAAACATCCCCAGTTAACTAGCAGAGCATTCATTTAGTCCGCTCTTAAATAAGAGATCTAGAGCTAAAATGTTTTGTTTTTGAACTCAAGCTGAGCGCTCGTGTCCTGCTATCAGTGTCATGGATACAGTCTCTTGTGGCGGCGCGCGCGCGCGCAGTCTTCACTCGCTCTGACATGCTCTTCAATCTATTGCCATTGCGGACACTATTCATTCCGGTGAAATCACAAAATAAAATGCACACAAACGGGTGTCCTATATACGTGTGTGCTTGATATAGACTGTAACCACTGATGAACATATTCGGTTTTGATGAGAGAAAAAAATATGCTGGGGGCAGATTCGAACCCGTAACCTCTGACACGCTTGGCAACCGATCTAACCACTAAACCACAGAAGAACTCAAACAAAACTCGCAGATCGATATATTTCACTAAATCATTATAACCTAAGCAGTTATTTAAAAAGTTTACACGAGCGTATAGGCCTGCTACACGAATGTTGTGTTGAGGTAATTACTAGGCAAAATATAGTCTGAAAATACATTTGAGCTCTATGATCAGAAAAGGAATTTTAAAACACTAAACAACTTACCGGTAGCCTACTCCGAACTTGAATCCTCGGGGTCAATTCGTTCTTCAAAATGGAACGTTCGTCGTCTGAGTTTCAAATTCCACGGAGAAAAAGGTGAATTATTCCCATTTGTCCATAATCCTCTGAAGGAGTAACGTTAGCGTGCTTCCATCCCTAAAACGCGATGAACTATCTGTGAATCTCTGATGAAGAATCTGTGTCTGGCATTGATCGGGGGGCGTGCCGCGTGTGATGCATAGATTTACCATGTCAAAAGCGCTGGGGGTGTGGCGGGCTCACCTAATTATCTATAATGAAGGGAGAGCGAAAAAACTGTAACTCTCCTTTGTTTCAAACGGATTACATAAACTGTAAATATATATTTTTTAAATAAATTACTTCATTTAAAAGAAGAGAATCTCAGCTTCATAAAGAGACATATCTCGTATCTCTGTGACAAGTATTGAGAGAGTTACAGTTAATATTTCCGACGCGTTTCAGAACGGACCTCACTGACAGAGACAAGTTAAAACGCGCATCATGTTTATTTTTCTTTATTTGACGAAAAGCACAACACTTTGTTTTTATTGTGAGTATCCACAAAAAAAATAGAAACTTAACAGAATCTAATGATGTACAACACTTATATTTAAGATCAAAATCAATAGAGTAATTTGATTCTCTTTTGCACTGATAAGGAAAAAATCCAGCAAACCGCGTGGATGCGGTTTTCGACCCCTAAGGGTTAATGTGCTTGGACACAGAGCTCTGTGAAAAGCCTGCCTCCTTAGCAATGACCTTTTGTCTCTTGCCCTCCTTGTGCAAGATGTCAATGGTCGTCTTTTGGACAGCTGTCAAGTCAGCAGTCTTCCCCATTACTGTGTAGCCTACATAACTAGACTAAGATACCATTTAAAGGCCTTTGCAGTAGGCCTGTCAACTTTAGTCGTTTAGTCGACTAATCGGTCGATGCCGTCTTGGTCGACTGACATTCTCATTCGTCGACCAGTTGCATAATTTTTTTTTTTTTTTTTACCAATAGAAAGAAATTTTCATTGATTTACTCCTTCATATTTAATAATTTGTAAGCAGTTATATATTACTTTATTCTAAATATAATTAGCCAATGTTTTATCCCCAACTTTAAATGCTTTAATTTAGGCTATTTTGTAACAGCGCCACAGTTTAGCGCACCACATACAGACTGATCTCATGAAATAGCGTATGTATGACACGCCAATTCGTATTTCCATTTTTGGCGTGCTATCAACACGCATTATCGCTTTTCAGCGTGTTTATGAACGCCGTTGACTTAATGTTACATTACTGTATATATAAATATATGACCTACCCCAACCCCGTCCCTAAACCTACCCGTCACTGGTTAATACCATTTATGAGTCTTTCCCTACTATCCTAGTAAGAAAAATATCGCTCCCTCAGATGTATATCAAAATTTGGCTTTATTTCGCTCGGATTTTTAACGGCGTGTAAATACACGCGGAATCACTCGGACATAACGGCGTAGATATACACGCATACACGCGGATAGCTCAAAATGCGTATAAATAACACGCCACTTGACTTGAAAGTGGCGTGTATGTTTACGCAAAAGTCATGATGTCATGTTGCCACGTAGAACACTTGGGAACCGCACCTGCGGCTGGCTCCACTGCTGCTTCGCGCTCAGTAGGGAATATAGGTAGTTTTGCTGTATTTATTCAGTTAGAACGCTACTTGTTTTGGCTTTAGGGCCTGTTCACATATCACGTCTTTTGCGCGCTCAAGTTCGTTATGTCAAATGTAGGCGCGCGGTATGCATGCTCATAATGGAAGCCATGCACTCGTTTTTTCTAAGCGCGTCCGCGCCGCATCGAGATAAAAATCTCAACTTTTCAGAATGCAGCAAGCGTTTTCCTTGCTGTAACGGAGAGCGCTGTAACGGAGAGCGCAGCTATACTTTGCAGGTGTTTTGAGTTAATTAGCTGATTAGAGTGTGGCACCAGGTGTCTTCAATATTGAACCTTTTCACAATATTCAAATTTTCATTAGTTGTCAGTTATAATCATCACAATTAAAAGGAATGAACACTTGAAATATATGTCTGTGTGTAATGAATGAATATATCCAAATTTCACTTTTTGAATATATATATATATATATATATATATATATATATATATGTGTGTGTGTGTGTGTGTGTGTGTGTGTGTGTGTGTGTGTGTGTGTGTGTGTGTGTGTGTGTGTGTGTGAGAAAATATGTTATAGAAAGGGCACATTAATCTTTACATTTTTATTAAAATAACATGTGATGCTCCATCCACATCCATTATGACGGTACATCAGGAGGACACAAAGGGTACCAACAATGATGCTCCATCACAGGTGATCTTAACCGAATTCATCTATTGTCAGCACTGTAAGTAATTGTTTCAGATATATGATGCAGAATCTTTTAAAAGATTTTAAACTTTTAAATACATTTAAATTATAAACTTTTAAAAGAGACTTTTTACATCAAAAATGAATTATTCCAGGTTTATGTGACAAATCCAACAATATATCACAGCACATTAGCTGTTTATGTAACCGTAGTTGTCAGATACATGGACATATCTAGACTAAATAAATGTATTGTCTTGACCTTCAGATAATTTCTGTGATTCCCGCTCAAATAAGAGGGAACATCTATATAGTCTACCACAGTGAGTTCCGGTCACTTAAACCTCACAGATGGCTCACAGGCGAGGTATGTAGGCCAAACAGTACAGAAGCATTATCATTAAAATACACTTAAAAAGGACAAATGTTGTTACATTGAAAACAGTTGCAGTTATTTGTACTTAACTTAACACATTGATGTTATAACAGTGTTATCAGTCCCTCCAGGATTTCGCGGGCATTTTTTGTGATTGTTGCGGCCTAAAATGCCTGATGTTGCGGCCGCTTTTCTAAAAAGTTGCGATGAAAGTTGCGATGTTTTTCTGCATTTGTTTTTAGGTTAAAACAGCAAAGGTAGATAGATTTTTACTTAAAGTACTCATATTATGCTTTTTGGCTTTTCCCCTTTCTTTTATTGTGTTATATATCTTTTTTTGTGCATGTTATAGGTTTACTAAGTGAAAAAAAAGCCCAAAGAGACTTATGTCCCACAGAAAACACTGTTCACCATCTGCTCTGTAGTCCAGAATTTACTTCAGAGACAAACGTACTCACTTTGTAACACACGTTAATGAGCACAAAACCAGTTAACTAACCTTTAGTAACCTTATAAAGGCAAAACAAACGATTTAAAGACACAGCAAAATCTAACAAACTAAGCTTTTTTTAAAAAACAAGATCTGCACCTGCAAAAATGTAAATGTGCAGAACCTCACAAACATTAAGTAGCATTTATGTTGAAAGATGCCAATATAGCCTACTAATAAAGTGCAAAATACTGTTTTCTAGCCACAAAAGTTAAATGGTGGAAAAATCAAAAGTTTAATACTGTATTTTAATATAATATAATATTATATACCCGAATATCCAATAAAGCTGTTCTCATTTCCTTAATTTTTTTGTCAGACGATAGAACGAGTAGCTATTTTTTATGTGTAAAATTATCTGAATTGAGAGAGTTCGGGAACTGGGTGAACTAATGCACTGTGATAGTTAGTAGCCTATTACAAGTGATAAACACAAGAAAAGAAAGGAAAATAAAATGGTCAAACTCAATTCTTTAAATATAAAACAAAAGAGAAGCAGATACGTGATAAGTCCGTGGAAACAACACTAAACACTTTGCTGTTTGAATGTCATGCATGAACAAAATAAACGTCATTTTGTTCATGTTTCCACTGTTCGATCGCGCCACACACACACACACACACACACACACACAACACACACACACACACACACACTCCGATCGCGCCCCGCGTCTCTCTCTCTCTCTCTCTCTTCTCTCTCTCTCTCTCTCTCTCTCACACTCACACACACAGTCCGATCGCGCGTGTGCACGCACGCGCGCACACACACACACACACACACACACACACACACACACACACACACACCCCACACACACAGACAGTCCGATCGCGCCCCCCAGCACACATGTCTGCTGCGTCTTCTGAACAAAACAAAGAAGTGAGTTTGATGACGCTTAGCAGGAGACCGCGACGATTGGTCAAAGTTGCAGAAAAGTTGCGGTGATTGGTCAAAATTGCAACGCGCACTGAATTCACGGGGATTTGTTGAAGTTGCGTTAATAGTTGCGATCGCGACATCGCGAAATCCTGGAGGGACTGTGTTATGCTAAATCATTAAAAATTTGTAAAGATTTTTTTTTTTAATGCATCCATATTTGTAAACTGGGAAAGTTTTAATGCCAGCGCCAACAATTATAACATTGGTCTAAGCCAGAATGAGCCATTACAAAATAATTTCACTTGTTTGTCTTTGTACCTAACCCTGAACATAGAAAAAAAATCGACTTATAAAGGAAAAAATAATGTTGCTTCCTGTTCTTGGAGGAACTTAAAAAGGGTTGTCCTTGCAGTCCGACCCTTTTCAAAAAAATTTTTTTATTTAACCTCTTAACCGTCGCCAGAGCATCGGCGCTCTAAGCGTTTTTTTTATAGTTCAAAGGTACTATCAGATTTAATAGCCTTATGTAATAAATTCTGATGTGCTCTCTGTTTGAATTTTAAACATGTTAGATCATCGAGTGTCTAATGCATCACACCATCAATGAATTTCATTTGAATAAAACCATAAACATGATGAACCATTTCACAGCCAATGTGATCCTCACTGGGGACAGAAAAGAAGTTAGACGACAAAGTTTGTCAAAGGTACATCTTGTTTCTGTTTGGGAGAGGTACAAATGGGGACGCGTTTCATAAATTTAAATGTGAATAAATATTTAATTAATTTCTGTGATATATTATTGAAATCATTTTTATGCGCTTCAGGTTAATTTTGATGACTACAAGGCTGTGGTATATTTTGTTGATGTTGGGAAAATGCACTGGAAGTTTCTGGATTTGTTTATATTTAACAATTTATATTTATGTATTGTACATTCACATTGTTTCTATTTCTTGTGGTTACAGTACATCAATGCAACAGAAAGCTGTGTGTATTTTAATGATCCAATGCCAAACTCTGCAGAGCAGTCGGATTCAGAACTTGCTACCCATAAATTCTGGTACTTATGCAATTGCAGCTATTATCCCTAAACCGAAATGGAATGCACTGTATATGATTGTCTAAATTCCAGTGCAGGCATTAAAGGACTGTAGAGAGATGGGCAGAGTGTGCAGTAAAAGTTTAACTGTTGAGACAATGGTCAAAACAGAGTTACAATTATTGAAAACCGGTGCTAAACACTGGATAGCTACTGGTAGCAACTGCACATATAGTTCAGGAGGAGTCATTTAATCCAACCTATCACATTCCAAGAGCATATAAACTCTTTCAGCATCTCTCCTCCTCTTCGTGTAATTTATAGGACCAGCTATAGCAATGGCTGGATCTTCTCAAACCTTTAAATGTTGATCCTGTTTTTTGGGCCATAGAGTGCAAAAATGTATTTATGAATAAATGCATAATTAACATTTATAATGTTACATCTTATTGTCACACAGTCAATACTTAAAACCAGGACAATCCACCACCGAACAAGAGACTGGGTGAATATTCAGTTCAAAGGAGCTGTTATGAAACACCCATTTCAACAGGATGGATTTAGCTGTGGTGTGATCATCTTCATGGTACAATAATTATTTTAGTGACATACTTGTATTCTGACAATGATATGAATCCATTAGCATTTATATTTGGAGTCAGTTTGTGCATAGCCTTTGCCCATATTTGGATAAGAGCTATTTACAGTATTTAAATGAGTAGTCAACATATTTATCCAGTGTATATTTCCTTTTTTCCTTTTTTTAGATTGCAAAGGCAGTTATGGAAGCATTTCCTGAATTGCCTTAAATGGAATTTGGGACATGGTTCGGGAACGCTGCTTTGGCACTGAAAATACTTGAAGCATCAGGTAGCAGGTTTTTTCACATGTGTTCCGATTGCCATATTTAAACACTTAGTCTAAAATTTGCATTTCCATTAGTGTTCGATGCAAAGAGAAACTGCTCAATGTGTTCGCCTTCTAAAGCACCTAGTCCAGGGCCTTCCATGACTGACTGGGTGAGGTGTTTATAATTGGTTGTTTTGTATTTGCATATTGTGGCTTGAACAGAAAGTGGACATTAGCTAGGAAACAAGGGTATTTTCAGGGGGTTGAAAATAGCTTTTGTGCAGAAAATCTGTTTGAATGAAAGTCTTTATTTATCAAGTAAAGTGTTCTATTTGTCCCTCTCCAGATACAGTGCGACAGCTGCACAAGGTGCTTCCATGCATAGTGCGCACAGATGGACACAATACAACTTGAACAAGCAAAAAACAGCCTGGGATTGCTGGTTGTGTGACAATTAGTTGTTGTTGTTTTTTTAGCTAATAAACTTTCATAAACACTTCTCAGTTTTGTCGTTTTTGACTATTACAAATAGCACACTACCAACTATATTCAACAATGAAATCCGTTGAACATCATTACAATCACTGACCTCAGTAATAACCTCAACCATTTAAACTTTTCTTGTAACAACCTGTAGATATCGATATTGTAGACTAGACTGTTGTTTTTCTATTTTTTTTTATTATTATTATTTCATTTTATGGTCTGTCTGTAATTTCCTCAATATTGATATTGACTGAAAAGAGAATTTTGTTTTGTTTTTTATTAAGCCTGTCTTTTTCTCAAAAACTTAACAGTAAAACCCTTTGAAAATTGATGTGGACAGAGTGATGGTCATCCAGATAAATAAACAATTGAAAATGGCATGTCAACTCTGTTGGAATTTGAATAATAGCAGTACAAAAAGCAAGAAATTAGCAATGTAATAATGTATGTTGATAGACTTTGCCTTTATTTTCTTTACAACTCCACAGTAAATTATCTGTGAAAAAAGTTAAACTAAAAATAGTTCAATAGTTTTTAACGGGTTTCACTTGTTTTTCGGTCAATTCGACGAATAACCGGTGAAATACAGGTCTTTCTCAGCTTTTTGGCACCTCCAAGTATCCGTACCGTAATTCCACAAATAGACGAGCATCAATATCTAGACGGCGGCTGGCTTGACCGAGCGAATCCAGATGACGGCTCACTTGACCGCAGTCTTTTTCAGGCCCACGTGTATCACGTCAAAGCCACGTGAACTACAGCTCCATGTGAGACTAATTAACTAAACGATTAAACTTATACATCGCAAATTCACATACAAATAACACATACATCTTACAGTTTAAATAAACATTTGTATTCACAATTGTCTTGTGCTTATTTCAAAATAAACAGCAATGAAAAATAACTCACCACATCAGTATAATACTGGAAGATTGAAATCCACACGAACATAAAATTAACTGGATTATTTTAACATAACTGTCTCTTCATGAAATCATAAACGTTTAGACAAAATCAACAGTTTACACTTCTATTTCCTTCTCATTAGAGAATACTTGCTCTAGCTTATTGCTCTCCTCTTGCTTCGTTAGATCACACTGCTTTTAATGACTGAGTCAGCAAGGCAGAGTTTCACAGTCTTCTCTCATTGGTCAATTCTATTATACATCTACATTCAAATTATTCCTTTTCCACATTTATTTATTTTTTCCTCCTACATTATATTTCAGTTAACAATCATATAAAAATAAGTTATAATTGATTTAACCCTTTCATGCATGAATTATGATAACCTCAGTCAGGATTTTTTTCCTATGTGATTTTATTGGTCTTAGGGCATAAAAAACAAGATTTGTTTTTTAATTATTATTATTATATTTTTTTTTTTTTTACAAATTTTCCAAAGAGATTTTCAGGTGTCCACTTGAGTGGACAGCATGCATTTATGGTTTTAAACTGAAGAGATACCATATTAAACATAATACAATAATCAAACAGATAAAGTATGTGTATTTAACAAACTAATCAATACAATTATATCAAATCATGTGAAAACTATAAAATATATACAAAAAAATATAAATCCGAAATATTGCAAAGGCAATTGAACTTCATACAAGTTGCACTTCGTGTATCTTTGATATCAGAACATGAGGACGTGATTCCATCAGAAATTTCTACAGCCTGTCAAGGTACAACAGTGAAAACCACTCAGATGCTCCCTCCAGTGCATAGACATATACACTAGACGTCACCTGGGGGTTCTAAGCATGCGTCAAAACCGCCGCCATCTTGGAACAGGGGTCTTGTCATAGGAAGTATCTAGGTAACGCTGCTATCTCCGCCTGTACTTCAAATTCATGGATGATGCCGGACTTTTGTGCTGCGTATGGATGTTCACGAACGAAATCTGAACTAGGAAGAATGTTTTAAATTAGTTATAAGTTTATATTAGTTTATATAAGTTATACATTTCTCTGGACTCGATGATAAATACATGTCTGACTGTTGGAACGAACCAAAAAACTAGAAAATCGCATTCTTGACGATTTATGGTGATTTTATTTCCGTTAGACCTTTGCCTATACATTGACGCTGATGCATAAAGAGGAGGGGCTCCCCTGTTCCAAGATGGCGGCTCTGTTGACGCATTCGTTCCAATGAACTGCTGTAGCCAAGGTGATGTTTAGTGTATATGTCTATGCCTCCAGTGTACCAGAGTATGTCAATTTACCTTTATTAGCTGATAATTCTTATTATCTTCAAGATAGACACATTTCTAGCATAGGCCTCTTCTACGGTGACCGGGAGGGGACATGTTCGGTTCACTTATTTTTGTCGTGGCCACAACATATAAACTCGTGGGAACGTGATAATATCTCGTGGGAATGTCATTTTAAGTTGTGGCCACAAGATCATTTTGTTGAGGTAACAACATAATTATGTCGTGCCCACGCGATGCAAAGTCGTAGTCTCGAGATCATATGTTGAGGGAAGGATATATTTTTCTCGCGGCCACGACATCATATTTTGAAAGAACGACATCTATTTGTCGTGGCCACGAGTTATGTTGAGGGAGCCACAGTTGCCAATACTGTAACCGTACCACAGCATAGACTGGGCTACAGCAGCTGGAGATGACAGAAGAAATAACATTTTACTTTTAATTAGGAATGTCACATAAATATAAAGTGCGGTCTTTGGCATTAAAACATGGGTATGTTATAAGTGAAAGACACCTGAGTTCGATATTCGCATTTTAGGGGCCGTCTCAAAATTACATGCGACATTGGCATAAACGTTTCCAACTTCAATAGCATTTTAAGACAATGACTTACAGTCCCTAAAACCAACTGTACATTGTTCACCCAGGTCTCATGTATGATGCACACCTTTTAGATTTTTTATATTTATGACAATAAACTGCTAAATCATATGCAAATATTGCTATCTATTGCACTACTGTATGGAATCATATACAGAATATGACAATATTTAAAGCTCAATAGCATTTGAAGACAATGACTTACAGTCATAAAACCAACTGTACATTATTCATCTAGGTGTCAGGTAGGCTATGTGACAGTAGTCTCTAGTCTGTCCCAGGGTCCCCTCTCAGGAAATATTGAAGCATTTGATACTAGAACAAAAACCACAGATGAAACAACAGATGACAAAGCAGGTGTTATTGGGATAAACTACTGTTACATTTGTCAAAACCTTAGTCTAAACTTGCCAGACATCTAGAGACACACAAGACAGAAACAGAAGTGATGGAGGCTCTCAGTTTTCCAAAACGTTCAGGGAAAAGACGACGACTTCTGGAGAAGTTTTAGAATCGTGGTAACTTTCAGCACAATGTAGATGTTAGCAGTCTTCACTTTATGTACTTAATGTATTCACTTTGTCTTTTTTTTAAAGGAATGTTATCCAGCAAAGAATTGTGGCGGCACTCTCGCAGATGCCACTTCATACCAGAACGGGCTTCTGGTGAGTCTGCAAAGCGCTTGGCCACGACTGCTCAGTGTGTGTTTTCTGAAAGTATCTCTCAAGGGGTTTGGAAACTTCTCGATCCAATGAGACAGAATGATATAACAACAGTTGTTCGTCATGACTTTGGCATTTTGCAGCTGCCACAATATCTTTACAACAAGCATTTGAGCTGACACTACAAAATATGAGTATATTCATCCGAAGTTAAAGGGATAGTTCACTTTGAAATTAATTTTTGATATGTTTTAGCTTACCTCAAGGGCATCCAAGATGTAGGTGTCTTTGTGGCCACAGTATTTTCAATTTTGATATTTTTAGGTCAAACCGTTCTTGTCTGTCGGTCATATAATGCAGGCAATAGGGGTCCACCTTAAAAAGCATACACAGAGAAGTCCAAATTAAATATGATTTAATGACTCGTAAACGTAAGTACACATTGATGGCCTAAGACACGAAACGAGCGGTTTTTGTGAGAAAACGAACAGTATTTATATAGTTTTTACCTCTTGTAAACACAGCCACGTCCAAGTGATCTGAGATCGCGAGCGCTTCGTTCTTTTCCGGAAAGCACCGGAAGTGAAACCTTGCGCGTGTACGTCACTCATTGTTTACACAGAACAGAGATTGTAGGTAAGACTGCTAATTAAAAGGGTACTAATTTGCGCTTATCCGGGATGTTTAAACCGTCGTAAATGAAAACAATTACAAAAAAATAAAAAAATTGTATGAGTGACGTACACGCGCGAGGTTTCACTTCCGGTGCTTTCCGGAAAAGACCGAAGCGCTCGCGATCTCAGATCACTTGGACGTGGCTGTGCCTTACTGAAATCTGGCTTAAACCAAATGATTATTTCGGTCTAAATGAGTCTACTCCACCAGGATACTGTTATAAGCATGAGCCCCGTCTGATCGGTCGTGGCGGCGGTGTTGCAACAATCTATAGAGATATTCTTAATGTTACTCAGAAAACTTGTCATAGGTTTAATTCGTTTGAAGTACTTGTGCTAAATGTTACGCTCTTAGATGTAAGAAAGAAATCCTTATTATCTCTAGCATTGGCTACCGTATATAGACCTCCAGGGCCAAACAATAAAGTGTTTTATTGTATTGTTTATATGCTGA
>CM070829.1:34735059-34951793 GCA_036326025.1 Chrosomus eos | reverse complement strand
TGTAGGTGTCTTTGTGGCCACAGTATTTTCAATTTTGATATTTTTAGGTCAAACCGTTCTTGTCTGTCAGTCATATAATGCAGGCAATAGGGGTCCACCTTAAAAAGCATACACAGAGAAGTCCAAATTAAATATGATTTAATGACTCGTAAACGTAAGTACACATTGATGCCTAAAACACGAAACGAGCGGTTTTTGTGAGAAAACGAACAGTATTTATATAGTTTTTACCTCTTGTAAACACAGCCACGTCCAAGTGATCTGAGATCGCGAGCGCTTCGTTCTTTTCCGGAAAGCACCGGAAGTGAAACCTTGCGCGTGTACGTCACTCATTGTTTACACAGAACAGAGATTGTAGGTAAGACTGCTAATTAAAAGGGTACTAATTTGCGCTTATCCGGGATGTTTAAACCGTCGTAAATGAAAACAATTACAAAAAAATAAAAAAATTGTATGAGTGACGTACACGCGCGAGGTTTCACTTCCGGTGCTTTCCGGAAAAGACCGAAGCGCTCGCGATCTCAGATCACTTGGACGTGGCTGTGTTTACAAGAGGTAAAAACTATATAAATACTGTTCGTTTTCTCACAAAAACCACTCGTTTCGTGTCTTAGGTCATCAATGTGTACTTACGTTTACGAGTCATTAAATCATGTTTAATTTGGACTTCTCTGTGTATGCTTTTTAAGGTGAACCCCTATTGCCTGCATTATATGACTGACAGACAAGAACGGGTTGACCTAAAAATATCAAAATTGAAACTACTGCGGCCACAAAGACACCTACATCTTGGATGGCCTTGAGGTAAGCTAAAACATATCAAAAATTAATTCCAAAGTGAACTATACCTTTAAGGAAACTTGTATGTTGTTGTTGGTTTTGCGTGGTGATTCGATATACACCATCAAATATGCTGTTAAGCCTGGAAATTTTCACAAAGTTGTCAAAGCTGTGAAAAAAGTGTTTGCTGAAGAAAACAACTCTTACACAGCACCAAGTCTTGCACTAAAAATAGGGCATTCTCTGCAAAAAAATAGCTGACATAATTCACTGAAGGGCTTTGATGACAGAAAAAGAGGACTTGATCAAATCAACTGAAAATATCAAGTCACTGTACTCCACAAAGTGGTGTGAGCTTTTATCACACTCAGCCCTGAACACACTTAGTGAGAAGAGAAGAAATTCAACAAACTATCCACCTTGCCTTTTACCCGGGATGTACAACTTCTTCACACTCACTTGGAACAGTTTGCAATGGCTGTCTTTTGAAGAAAGAAGCATCTCCCCAAAGTTACGCTGACCTTGCAAAAGCCACTTTTGCTCAAGCTATAGTTTTTAATTGAAGGCGTGTGGGGGAGGTGTCCAAAATGCACTTGAAGAACTTCAATGAAGGAGACAAAAGCCTCTCCATGTTGATGGGATTAACCAAGTTTGAAAAGAAGCTCTGTGAGCACTTTTCTCGGGTAGAAATCAGGGGCAAAGGTAGACGAAGAGTGTCCATCCTTCTAACATCACACATGGTGGAATCCATGATCTTTCTCTTTGCTAGACCAAAATGTCCAAGTTACTACAAAGGTCAAGACAGCTTGAGAATTCATGCAAAAAAGTGTGGAGCCAAAAAAAAACCACAATATCTACGCTTAACCCAGCTCAGGAAACATGTTGCAATCCCTTTCACAAATTTTAAACCTCAAAGACAACGAGTTGGACCAGGTAGCTGACTTTCTCGGACATGATATACATGTCCACCGTGATCACTACAGACTGCCTGAGGCGATAATTCTTCGACAATAACTTTTTAAAGGGATAGTTCACCCCAAAACGAAAATTCTGTCAGTAATTACTCACCCTCATGTTGTTCCAACCCCGTAAGACTTTGGTTCATCTTCGAAACACAAATTAAGATATTTTTAATTAAATCTGAGAGCTGGATCACTCCTCCATAGGCTTCTAAGGGATTTAAACTTGACAGCCCCGAAAAGTAGTTAAAAAATCGTTCAAATAGTCCAAGTGACTACAGTGGCTCGATCTTAAGTTTATTGAGCGACGAGAATCCTTTTTGAGCGCAAAAAAAACGAACAAAAATTTACTCAAGAATTTATATTTATTCGAATATTAATTTCCTTCTCCGTCGCCTCGAGATTTCATGTAGTGTAATAGCGTAGTGCTTCTGTGTTGTACGTCACACGGAGGCTCACTATTGGCTGACGCTGGTCATGTGTGTGACGTTCTGGTTACACCAGGTAAGTTAATCTGGTTTGCTGCATCCCAATTTAGAAGTTGCGTCCTTAGTTGCTGGCGTACACTTTAATGTACATAAGTATTGGGTGTACTTGAGTAATATAATGATACTTATGAAAATACAAAAAACAGTTCAAATGTTCACGGCTACCTTACGAAGATGTGGTTTATTCTCTTGATCATGGTGATCTTATTAAGGCATGTTTCCAGCGTGATTTGTTTTAACGCAGTTGAAGCATAAAACAATAAATAAATAAAGTGAAATATACCCCTTTTCTTTTTTTTTTAAACAATCCTGCATCCTGTACTCCCGCTTGAATGCAGTCTTTGATATGGGACGCATATGTAGTTTGCAACAATTCCTTAATATTGTGAAAATAAATTGTGCTTGTTTCATTTGCAAAATAAGCTGTGGTTGACAGTAAGCAAGTACTTTTGTTAAGTATTCACGTACAAATGTGAAGTAATGAGGGTTTTTCCTCTCAAACAAAGTTATTTTCCAATATGATGCATTGTTGTATAGTAAAATACTCAACAATAAAGTACTTTAAATATAACAACCTTCAACATATTCAGAATTAAAATGCAACATACACAGTGCAGCATTAATATTAATGCAACAACATCATCTAAAAACCCTGGCAAGGAGAGTTTTTGATGCCAAATACATAACTTTACTTTTACTCTTAAGTACATTAAGTACAAGTATGCAAGATAACTAGTGATGGGAATTGATAAGAATTTAACAATTCCGATTCCATAATCGATAGTGCTTATCGATTCCGATTCCTTATCGATTCCTTATCGATTCTCATTGGGTGAGGGAATAAGTACAAATTTGTTTGTTTGTATTAACTCGTTTAATATCTGATCAGAAGACACAGCATAGAGTATTAGGGGTGTGAACCTACACTGGTCTCACAGTTCAATTACGATTATCATGTCATGTCATTGATTCAGTTCAATTCGATATCTCAAAGCATTACGATACACTGCATCCTCAATTTTCAATTTTACTTCGAAAGTGATTTTACTTCATGTTCGCCTGTTCGAGAAGTCGCAGTAACAGAAACAGTGACATTCCAGTTTTAAGTTTCATGGGATTAAAGACTGTTTATGCCATTAAGACAATGAAATTCTGTCAAATCAATTTTGTTTTAAAGAAATGTTCATTTAAAAGCAGTGCTCATTTCATCAGTGTTTAATGTTACCCAAGAGATGCGCGCATCAACCGTCGCCGAGTCCGCTGTTGAAGGTGACGATCAGCCATTTATAATCACGCGTAGCAACACAGCGCGTGTCTTCTCCAGGTCGTGCTTACCAGGTTGTTTATAAAAAGCCGAAATGTGCCCAGATGTAGGCTTTTAAAGTAGTTGGAGCATTATAATTAAAAATGCTCCAACTACTTTAAAACACACTCGCTTTAAAACACTTATAAATACTTTTTTAAAAACACTTATAAATACTTTAAAACACACTCGCACTCGCGTCAAACGAATTGCATGCTGTGTGGCCAAATGTTTCTGCATATTGGAGGTAGTTCCACCCTTTGACGAAATCGAAATTTTACAAGTGTCGCAAGTGACCGGACAGTCATTGAATAGCACCGAGTGAAAAATCAACGTTGTCTTTATATTAGTGGCAGTGATGACGTTAGTTCAGATAAGTACCGGTAACCTTTGCCATAGTGTCGTAGTACTGTAAACTTTGTCTTTGTCATCTAGAAATAGAAGGCATCATGCTAGCTATATGGGCGTTTCTATCTCTTCCTCCGGTGAAAATCTTGTTGCAAACGTAGACGCCGCGTGTCTGACGCTGTGTTTGGCAGTTGCTTATGTGGGCAGTATAGAGAGATAGGCAGACATCCAGATAGCATAACGTTAGCATAGATAGCTAGCAGCTAGATAGATAAATAGATAGAAATATATAGTAGGTAGATTGACAACGTAGAGTTGGCTCATTGTCGCACGTCAGAGGCGCCCGCACCATTGCATGTGCAGTTGCCGCATATCTATCTATATCTATCTATCTATCTGTCTGTCTGTGTATATATCTAGTCTATCTATCTATATATCTATGTATTTATCTATTTATCTATTATCTGCGCTATCTGAATACTCTGGTCTACTACTCGTCTCTCTAGTCACTCTCAATGCTCTCGAGACGGGCTTTGGTAAATTTTCTCCCCAAGGTGACGTAATCCAATGCATTGTGGTGGAAAGGAGAATCGTTGCAAACCGCTGTAAGATAGTACCTACTTTTTCGTATTATATTCCATTTTGTGATACCCAACAACATAAATACAATGGATAACAGTTTAAATGTTTTATTACCAACAAGCAAATTGCACAAATTCGTTGAAAAATTAACCCTGCAACACGACCTTTAATGACATCACGCAGGGTGGAGTAATAACTTCTGCAGTGATCAAAAATTCCTCATTTACACTAACAACAGTAAAATGTTTGTTGAAGAAAGCTGTTTAAAAGCATGGTTCACCCAAAAACTAAACTTCTGTCATTAATTACTCTCCCTCATGCAGATTACACAATACACAAATTTTTGGCTTTTTCCGCTCTACATCCTAAACTCCTCCCGTTGATGCAATCCACTTCCGTTCTTGCGGGCTGGGTTTGTTTTGCTAGCTAGCTCCGTTGAGAAAATCAAATAGGTCTATGAGAGACTAAAATCTAAAAGAGAGACTGCCTGTTTTAAAAACCTACTAGAGGTGGTAATACTTATTTAAAAGTATCTGGCCTGTGTAGAACAATAACTACAAAGTTAACTACATCAAGCATCTCTCCTCTCGTCTCCTCATTTGTAAAAGGTTGTGTGTGTGCGATTGTCTGGATTGGGTGGGAGGGTTTTACTGACTTGATAAGATAGTTACTGCTGTGTTTAAAGGGGTCATATAATGCCATTTTTGTACAAGCTAATATGATTCTTTAGGGTCTAAATTAAAAGTTTGTAATATACTTTAATTAAATATTCTCATTAGTATTGTAAGAAAACACTTATTTTACCTGGTCAAAAACAGCTCTGTTGTCAGCATGCCGTTAAGTGCATGTGCCTTTAAATGATAATGAGCTTTGCTCACCCCGCCCCTCTGTTCTGTGCATACACTGTTTGTAACACAATGGGCCCTATCTTGCACCCGGCGAAAATAACTTTGTACACTGACGCATGTATCATTCCTATTTTGCACCCGCGCAAAGCGGGCTTTTCCCTCCCAGAAAGCACGTCGGTAAACTAGGAAATTGAACTCGCGCCCTGGGCGGGTTGGCGAAAAAGGGGCGTGTTTCGGCACAAACATTCCCTATTGTATTTTGCAGTTCCAGAAAAAATTCGCCATGATAGAAAAAACTAGTCAAAAGTCAGTGGGGGGTTGTTCTAATGCTATTTAAGGCGTAACTTGGCCATAATGTAGCGGGGTGCACAACGCGCATACACTTTGATCAGATCAGACTTGTTGCCTAATAGGGCAAGACACATATGTATACAAGGACATCTAAACAAATTAGTTTGCCGTAAAAGAACCAGGAAAAAAAAAACGGTCTCCTGGCTGTGACCGCTCCTGGCGCCGGGCCTGGTAATTTCCGCCATAATAAAACAATCCCCTTGCAACTGCGCACCGCCCTAAAAAGGGTTGTTGGATGACCTCTGATTGGTTTATTTCACGTTAAGCCCAAACCACACTATAATAATAAGCTATTTCAGACCAACCCCTTTTAAAACTTGCGTGGGCGCAAGGGGGGTCATTTATCCCCCGGTAAAATAGCAACAGCGCTCAAGCCCCTGCCCGCAAAAATACTTGCGCTTCACGCTTGATACTTGCGTTTCAGATCATTAAAATGGGCCCTAAACACACCAATAACCATAACGCGTTGTTCATTAAAATGGGATTTTGAATTATATTGAGAACGGTACAAGAAAACATGCCGTAATGTACCCTGAGTATAAACCTTAGACGCACTCATCGTGAAGCATGCAGCGCATTTGCAAAGATTCATATAAATATTAATTAAAGGTTAATAAAACGTTACCTCCATTCTTCTGGAGGTAAGCAGGGACACAAATAGTTGGTACCGATCCTTTTTTCAGGAGCAGCTTCTTAACAAAACCAGTTTACTGTTTATAAAGCGGTCGGGGTGTTTTGAAAATGATTCGCAAAAAACATGAAAGCATTGACGTTGATCGTGGGGAATTTTCCCTTCGAAAACTAACTCAGCCACTGGGGTCTTCAGCGGTTCAGATTTAGGAACATTAAAATGCTGCTGTGTTCCTTATTGCCCCAAGAACAGAACACCACATCTTTTTGACTGCATTTGCCATAGAAGGCTCCGTATCAACAATGCAGCTCCGTCCCCGGGCAGACTTGATTGAAGCTCGCTCACGAGCGAGGGGGGTCTGTTGTTGAAAGCTGCTTCAATAAACAATCGTGGGGGGGTGTCCGACGTGTGACTCACACGGTCAAACGGTTTGTTTGAGATGGGGGAAAACAAAGGAGATTAAAACAAAACACTGGATGGATTTTATTTTAAAATTGATGGTTGTCTACAGGCACTGCACACACATTTAGTAAAATCAACTTGTAAAAGTCATGTTAAAGGTTATATGACCCCTTTAAACCCTCTGGGGTCGGGCCAGCCGATGAGCTTGATTTTTTCCTTATCAGTGCAAAAGAGAATCAAATTACTCTGTTGATTTTGATCTTACATATAAGTGTTGTAATCATTAATCCTTTTTAAGTGTCTATTTTTTTTTGTGGATACTCAAATTGAAAAAAGTCTTGTGCTTTTCGTCAAATAAAGAAAAATAAACATGATGCGCGTTTTGCCTTCTCTCTGTCAGTGAAGTCCATTCTGAAACCCGCCGAAAAATTAACTGAAAACTCATCAATACTTGTCACAGAGATTGAGTGATTTCTTTTATGAAGCTGAAATTCTCTTCTTTTTAAATTAAGTAATTTTAAAAAAAATAATATAATATATTTCCAGTTTATGTAATCCGTTTGAAACCAAGGAGAGGTACAGTTTTTTCATCCTCCCTTAAATTTTCTTTTAATTAGCTGAGGCCGCCAAGCCCCAGGCTTTTACATGGTAAATGGTGATCTATGCTCGCACACGCCCCCTGATCAAGCCAAACAACACGAATTTCTTCATCAATTCACTGATAGTTTTATTGCGTTTTTTAGGATGGGAAAAGGTACCCCTTTCAGATGATTCTGGACGCGGGAAAATTCCCTTTTCCCCAGAGAAAGATTGCAACTCGGACGACCAACGGGCTGCTTTTTTAAGAACGAATTGACCCCGCCAAGGATACATGTTCGGAGTAAGTTATTTAGTGTTATATAATTCCTTTTTGATCTTTAGAGCTCAAATGAATTTTCAGCTATATTTTGCCTAGTTTTGGCTAGCTTTTGACATAGGAAAGATTGCCTCAATAGTGTACGCTGTGTAAACGTTTAAAATATGATATTACATTTACATTTAGTCATTTAGCAGACGCTTTTTTTTTAAAATTAAATGTACTCTCTAAACATATTTGTATATTACTATATTTCACTCAGTTTTCATTAGTTTATGACATGATTTTCATGCAAAATACTGCCTTATGTAATTATTTTGTTTGCGAATAACTGCTTTGGTTATAAATGATTTGGTGAAATATATTTCAACCTTGGTAAAAAATATGATACTGTCTAAATACTAGGGCTGACTTCTAATAGTCGGGATTCGACGTTGATTCGGAGAGGTCTGATTCGACATGAACCCTCATTGTCGAATAGTGGGGGGTCGTTCACATAACGCTCTTTTGCGCGCTCAAGTTCGTTATTTCGATTTTTTTTGCAACGAATGAGCAGCACACAATACATGCCTGTAACGTCCAAGTTTTAATTTTTTTTTAGCTCTTTGGTTTGAAAATGGAAAAAATCTAGCTGCTATCTAAAAAAAAAAAAAAAAGGTTCGATTCAGTCGACTATTGGCAACATCTAAAGAATCAATTCGACTATAAAAATCCTTAGTCGAAAACAGCCCTACTAAATACAATATATTTTTTAGTATAAATGTTCAGTTTTGGTTAGCCTATGACACTAGCTACTTATCATGCAAAAATACTGCCTATGTGTAATGCATTTTGTTTGGAATAACTGCCTGGGGTTTTTTAAATGTGATTGAGAGAAATTCTTTCAGACTCCGGTAAAATATGTATACTGTCTAAATACAATATATTTTTTAATTTAAATTTTCATTTTGGTCGTCTATGACCTACTTATCATGAATAAATACTGCCGTATACAGATGTTTGTGATAGGTACAGGTGCAAATGTTTTAAATTGGGGAATTTTTATTCTCAGTGTCTTCTTAGTTCGGCTGCCTCCAGCACCTTGATGGGCCATTAGCCATTGGGGGAGTGTCTTCCTAGGTGTTTTTTTATTCTGGCCATTAACACTCCCCCCGGTTTTCAGCATGCTGAAAAAAAAACTGACGTAAAAATTTTTAAAAATTGTTTAATTTTTTTGTAAAAAGGGGGGTCAAATATTTTCCTTCATTTTGAAGTAAAAATTCCCCCCCACAAATAGACTCAAAAGTTTTGGAAAACTATTCGTTGTTTAAATGATTGCGTTAATTTTTTTTTTTCCCCAAAAAACTACTAACCATGCTAATATTTTTTCTATAAAATAAAAACATGTACATCATTTTGCCCCCCCATCATGTAGCAGGTTTTGCAAAATACAGAAATTATATTTGGGGCAAATGGTTTTTTTTAAGTATCTGAAATAAGCCAAAGGGGGGGCAGAAAAAAACATCAAAAGGACCCCAAAAACACCGCAACCCCAGGGGGTTAAAGACAACCGTTTCTGTGCCCTTATTTTTTTGTATTTTTGTTTTCCTCTCCTCTCTTGTTCGCTAGGTTTCAGCGCGACAGTGGTTAGGGGGGGATGGAGCGCCTAAAGAAAACCCCTTCCCCTGACAAGCGCATTAACCCTTCACAGCTTTTTCCCCTTGTCAGTTATATTTTTTATTTTCTGTATACTGTATAATCTATTAATTCACATAGGAGTTTCGTTGGGTAAAGCAAAATATGTAATTTTTTTCGCCGCTAGGGTCGCCCCCTTTACAAAAAAAAAGGGGGGGGTTTATGATGGACAAGGGAATTAGGAACTTGTCTTCATTCTGATGGATAAAATAAGTTTATGGATGGTGAATAGATTGATTTTTTAACTGACTGTGGTGTGAAGCAGGAAAATTTTAAAAATAAAAAACAGTATCACCCCCAAAAAAACACGAGTCCGCGGATAAAAAAAAAAAGACTTTCACTACCGAACACACACAATGGATTATTACCACAGGGGGCGTTTATTAGACGAATAAACTTGTGATAAAACGCACACGTTTCACTTGGTTACACTACACCAAACTCTTTGAGTGTGTTAAATTTTAAAAATGTTTGTGGCAAAAACTTCTGTTAAACATCACATGCGTAAAGACACTCGATAAATTTTAATAAAAGAAAAATTTTTTATTCTTGAAAAAAGGCCCAGTCGCCATCAAGCCTTACTTTCTGTGAATGAGTGGCGCGCCCCGGAAGCTGAGACGCTTTTATACTTTTAAAAGGCCTTCTCACTCGTGACTTTTCCACCCAATAAGGCCCCCACTTCGTTCAGTTTTTCTTAACCCTCAGAGACCAAGGGGGGTTTTTTTACAATAAATTTTCTCTGGTGTTATTAAAAAAAAAAGCTTGAAAACAAAACACTTTTGTGCACAACAATTGACACCCCCTTTTTTTTCAGGAAAATTTTAAATTTTTCAGCAAATTTGTGTTACTTGATTCACCTGAATGTAAAATAATTATGGGCCCCAAAAAACAAATAAAAAAAAAAAATCGAAATTGAACACTCAATATTTATTGAAATCACACCAAAAAAAATAAAAGCAAGCAAATTTTCCCCGGGGAAAAAATTTGTTCATGTCTTTGGAGTCCTGGAGCACGGAAATAAAATTATAACTTTTACAGAACCAAAAAAATTTTTTTTTTCCAAAAGAAGTCCAGGCGTTTTCATAAATTCACGGTGCCAAGCTAAAACATTCCACGCAATCACAAAAAGGGCCACATCACAGGTTTTTTCTTTTTTATTTTATTTATTTTTTTTTTTTATTTATTTATTTTTACTTTTTAAATTTTTTTTACATTTATATTCATAATATTTTTTTTCAGTAAATAAAAAAAAAGGCACTTCAGGGGTCATCCGGAATCAGTTCCTATCTGTCAAAAACCTCTTTCTCCTAAAAAACCCCTTTTCACGCTCGATTTAACTAGTTCTCTGTGATTCCGTGAAACCTGCGTTCTCTCTCTCACCCCCCATTTTGGTTCGTGCGGCGTCACCCCAGGTGCGTCATGACAAAGACCCCCCAATTTTACGCATCACCGAATTGGGGCAAAAAACATCACGGGATTTTCCAAATGGCAGCTACATCGGCTAGCGGAAAAAATGAGGAAAAATTTACAAATTAGGACTTCAAGTGTACAAAATTGGATAAACGTTTGGTTTTTTTTGCAAAAAACTCCAAAAAATATGCACAATTCCAGGCGGGGTAGAAAACCTTTTTGTAAAGGCTAAAAGACCCCAAAGACACCCCCGTGAGGGGTACTCGTTAGTTTTTTTGCTGGAAAAAACGTAAAAAAAAAAAGATAAAACTGCCACGAGTTATATCATAATTTGGGGGCTGTTTTTTGGCGTCGTCGACGATGCCGTGGGGTCAAGGTTAAGGACACAAAGGGGGCTGGAATAAACTACCAAACCTACCTTCCCCAAGGTCAAGACGCCTGTCCCATAATTCCGAACCGCACGCACAACACGTACACCATTACTTTTACACATGAAAGTTAGAATAAAGACTATAAAATTTTTTCCACACAATCCCCACTTTTTATCATTCTGACCCCCAAATCACAATAATAAACAAAAGACAAATTTAAGTCAATCATCACACATTTTTATCTCTGTTTTCACATAACTGACACTCTTCTTAAACATTTGTAAAAAAAACTTTTTAAAAAAAAAAGCTTGGGCTTTTTTTTTGTAAGGATGGCCCCCTTAAATTTTAGCAAGCCGAAAATTTAATTCTAAACCCCGGCAAAATGATAGCACTGCTATTCACTCTCGACCTTGATCAAACCCTCACACCTATTTAAAAAAAGATATATGTACAACTATTTAAAAAAAACAACATCAATCCACAGTGGTTACATCAAAATAAAAGTATAAAAAAAATTAAAAATAAAACCCTTCTTTCAAAACCCTCCCCTTGTACCTTATCAAAAGGGGGGTAAGCAACTTTTAACCATCGTTCAAAACAAAAACATTCATAAAGAAAAAAAAAAAGAAAAAAAACACCAAATGTTAACAATGTCACGAGCTTCCCTACTAGAATTTTTCAAAAATCACATTTTTGTCTTGTCATATCATTGGATAAAAGATCATTCTATCATTCTCCCTGCCTCCATCCTGTACTGAGGGGAAACACAATATCGACAATCCACCCCCGAAACCCCAAAGAGTAAAAAAATTTTCTAAAAAAATAATGACCAAACCAAATCTCTTGGGGCGTTGTTTAAGGTGAGATGTTGGAGGGGGTTTTTAAAAATCCCCAAATCCTTGCAACCTTGTTTGTGGAGTGGACCGCCTCTGCCCCCTTGAATGGAGATTTTAAGGTTTTGTTAGTGCTTGTCTAGCCTCGCCCCCTTCGGTTCCCCTGGGAAATTTTTCCCCCATTTGTTTACTGATTATATACATTATGATTCCAAATTTATTTCAACATCGGCCAATTCAGCCCCTGAAACTTTTTTCCCGGGGGATATTTCTTGCCACTTAAAAGATCATTAACATTACATTAACATTCAACCATTTTACTCTGTCAACACAGATTTAACATTTTGGAAAAAAAACTTCTGTTTTTTGAAACCCCAATCTGACCCTGTAAAAAAATTTTAATTATGCTCTGCTCCATTATCAAAAAGAAAACAAAATGTCGGGTTTTTTTTCAGATAGTAAAACTCACGTAGTTTATTTTCTACGTTCGCCGTGACCTTCGTGCAACACTGCCCGGGGGTTTCCGTTAAACAGTCCTGCAAAACATTTACAGAAAAAATTTTGTTTGGACGGCCGTTTACCCAATTAAACCCAGTGCCTCCCAACAATATTGTCCCTAGTAAACCATATTTGAAAATTTTTTTTACCATCCCCTTTTTGATGCACGACAAACTGAGCATCAATTTAACATAACATTCCCATAGGTTTTGAAAAATTTTGCACAAACAACCCCCAAACTTTCCCCTTCAAAAAATTTCCCCCAGACTTTTATCTGCCTCTGAAAAAAAATTTTCTTCTTCCTTAAACCACAACCACTTTTTTCGAAGTATTTGAAAGGCAACCCCCTCGCAACAGCGATCCGTTTTGGGGCCTGTTTTTGGTCTCTTAATTCAGTCTTCTCAAACTTTTCAAATCATAATTGTTTCTATCAAGTCAGTGTGGTGTACAGACTTGGTCATTTCAGTCAAATAACATTCCATCCTTCTCCCCAAAAATAATCAACTTTTTTTGGGGGTCTCTCCAAATTCCATGTTTGCTTACCCCAAAATGTCACTTTGTTTTGCCATCAAATCAAACTTTTTTATTTACCCCAGGCCTGCCCGTTGTGATCTACAACTCACAATTTCCCAAATTTTCACAAATACTTAAATTTTTCCAAACGTAATTCAAATCAACATCCAAAAGAAAAAGAATTAAAAACAGACGATTTTATGACCAAACAATTTAAAGCTCGCCCCTGTTCTTTACACTTTCATCAATCCACTCACAATTATCGCCTTTTTAAAAAATTTTTCATTTGCCTAAAACCCCTCTGTAATGAAAAAACAATTACTCACATTCACAATATTAGTCCCCAAAAATAATACATACAAGACCTAAAGTTTGTCACCATCACACACATCATACTAGACACACTTTTTTAACTACTCTTCTCCTGTCGCCTTTCTTTTTATTTTTTCAAAAAGATTTAAATTTTAAAAAAAGTTTTTTTAAAAATTCACATTTTCTTACTTTTACCTAATTTTACATGGTCTTTAACCATTCCAAGCATTTCTGTTCATTTTCATTAGTTTTTTTTGAAATCAGCGGGGGGTTTCTTTTTTTAATTTTCCCTTACATTTTTTTGCTTCAGCTTGCTCTAGCAGGCCGACAACAAAAGACAGACACAGTTTCCCCCCCCTTCCCCCACTCAAAAGTCTCTCTCTTTTATTAACAAAAATTTAAATTTAAAATTTAACAATACCTTTTTCCATTAATTTTTGTTATCCAGACTTTTCCAAATCAAAAACGTCTTCATCTTTACCACCCACCATGTCAAACGACCTCCAGATTTTTAAAAAATATTATTCAAAATCAAAAACTTTAAAAATTTTTTTTATTCTTGCCCATAGCACCAATACATAAAAGTTTTTTCCCCGTTCCACAAAAAAACAATGGCAATCCCCTCATGTTTCAGTAGCTCTCGAAAGCCCCTCCCCCTTAGCTCTTTATCTATAATTTCTCTTCGGGGGGTTGCCCCCCCGGTTAAAAATTTCAGACACTTGCACAATGAAAAAAAAGGTACGTTTTTTCTTTTTTCTGGCAAGTGTATAGGGGAACCACTTCTCTTGGGTCAACTGCCGCAAAAATCTAAAAAGCGGGATTTTCCTCTAATCCTTAGGGGCCCAATTTAGCCCCTCTTACCTTTCTCCAAAAACCTCCTTCTGGGTCCCCCAAAGTCCGTCCCCCCCGCTTACTCCCCGGCCAGGAGAATCCCCGTCATTGATCCCGTTCCCGGGGCGTTTTCCAAAAAATCATTTTCCCTTTTAAAAACCAGCTTTTTTGGGTTTGGAAAACACTTAAGGTACGAGCCATTTGTTGCCAATGGTTAAGGGGGAATTAAAAAGCAGAAATACTTAAATTTAAAAAAATCCAATACCTACTTAGTTAACTCATAATTTAGATCAAACATACATTTTACTTTAAAATTACACTTGCCAAACCTTGGTTTTTTTCAATGGTGGGATTAAATAAAAGGGTGCTTCTAAATAAAAAAATAAAAATTTTTTTTTTTTTTTTTTTTTAAAATTTTTAAAAAGTTTTTTTTTTTTTTTTTTTTTTTTTTTTTTTTTGTTTTTTTTTTTTTTTTTTTTTTTTTTTATTATGACACGGGTCAGATAACACCTTTAGCTGCATTTTGACTGAGAGAGACTCTGAGGCACTCAGGACCGGTAAACTGTTCTCTCAAATATTCTAATCATCAAACTTTTTTCTATAATCTTTTAAACATCCCATTAAGGCTCTTTGCCAAAATGCTTTGTTTCCAAATAAAACATAATTTTATAGTTGTCTTTTCCCCATACAGGGAATTTAACATTACAAATTTCCACTCAAAAGATTGAGTCTCTTCGCACTGGCCGTTTACAGCCACAGCAGAAACAGATTCAGATAAAGGTGTTTCATTACAGCCAATAACAAACTTATCTTTTGAAAGCAAAACTCACTTCTGTTCTCCATGGTCAACACTTTTCAAGCTTTTGTTTGTTTCAGATGCCTTTTTACATTTAGAACTGTTAATTCATATCCTATTTTGCTTCTTCTTATTTGATCTTAAATAAAAAAAAATTTTTTTCTAGTTTCCTTTACTTTCACATTTCATCTCAATTTTGTTGTCAAGTTCCCCAATTACCAATAGCTTAATATCTGACTTCAAAGTTTTCCTGGGAGTTTATCAATCCCCAAAACAGGATTCACACAAATTTACAAGGCTACTCAGCATTTTTGCAGTCATTATAAATCATCCATGAGATTTGTCTCTCTATATATCCTGAATCCTTTTAAAATTTTAATTAAAACACAATCATCCTTTGTTACTTTTTCCTTCCTGAATCACTTTGTTTCATTATCCATAATTTTACACCAATTTTTATTCATCAATTCACTTATAAAAATTTATTATAGATATTTTCAAAGGATTCACTTTAGACTTCAATCTTTTCCCCTTGTTTTTTTCTCTTATTCTTTTCTAGACAAAATGTTAATATCGTCTTCACTTAAAAACTGATTACTTTCAAAACCCACTTTTATTACCAAAATGTGTAGTATCACATTTTTCAATCACCTTCTCAGTGGCATTTAAATGTTAAATGTCCTGCTGCCAAAAATTAAAACACCCCTCCCTCTGTTCTAACTTACTGCACACCCTGCATACCCGTGTGTTCCATTTAGGAAGTAAACAGGCCACTGATAAGCGTGCTCCATTATTTTTTACAGTCCACCAGTGGCAGATACAACAATAGCCAATCAAAATCTTCATCATTATTATTGGATGATTGATTTCCAGAATCTTTGGACATAGCTGTCTTTCATTTGATAATTTGCTTTTATCCTTTCAAAATAAACGAAGATGGATGGTAAATCCATTCCTTCACTACCCCAAATAGACCCTTCAAGTTCAAAACCCCAATGATTGTCAAATAACACTAAACATAATTTCAATCTTTATTTTACCATTAAAAAATTAGAATTGTTCCCCATTCGCTTAAAACATTCTTCATATCATTTTTAATCATACAATGCCTTATTTTATTCTAAAACTGAATTCTCATACCATTAAACAGTTAATTTGGGTTCCATAAATTCTGTCTGACATTTTATTTTCATCACTATAGTTTTTTTCCTATATATTTCATTCAACTTCCCCTACATGCCATTTTCATTCCCGTATCCTTCCTTTTTTTCTCAAACATGCCAGTTCCTTCATTATCTAACCAGAACATGATTGTTTGCACAATCCCCACACAAACATATCTCACACACCACCTTCTTGTTTTCCCCTTTTCCCTCTTCCACCAAGTCTACACTTACGTTTCAATCATTTATATCACTCTATTTCACACAGACAGCCTTATTGCTGCTTGCTAAATTCAATCCATATCATATAAATTTAAGTTCTTAAGACCAATGTCATGCATCCATTTACTGGATGAAGAAGTAAAAACCCTTATTTCTCCTGGGAGTTCGACTTTTTTTTTCTTCAAGCCAACAATCCATTACTGTTCACATTTTTTACACACATGTTTGAACGCAGACACAACAACTTTTTGTTTCTCACTGCCCTGTTCAACTGATTCCTGCACCACCTTTAATCTTTGGCGCTCAATATCATACATTTCTGCCCTTAATTTTATCTCATTTGACAGAAAAACCGGTGTACCAAATTTCGCAAGCTTGCTTTTGAGACATCCCCATACTGGCTGCTTCTCTGTTCTCTGTGGATTTCTCTTCAACGCGCGTTTTCTTAATCTGTCAGACTCTCCAACAGACCCGATTTTTCTTTTAACCCAAATCGGTCGGGTTGCACTATTAGTGCCCTCCTAATTATGGTTTACCAAAAATCTGTTATGATTGTTTTGGTTCCCCCAATTAGCCTCACACCCAAAAACAATTTGCTCCGTCCGTGGAACAACTCATTTCCAGTTGCCTATCTTTTTGAAATCTCTTGATCTGTAACAGTTCTCAATTAATAAATCTCTTGATCTGTTACAAAACCTCAATTAATCTCAGATTATTTTCCCTCGTATCTGTTTGAAATTTCTTGATCTATATAGATCTCAATTAATCTCAGATTACGTACCACAGAAACAGCCCTCAGCCAATATGGTTCAGTTTCACTCTTTGAAAAATATTTTAGCCCAAAAGAAAAATATTTAGCCGTCTCTTTCCAGAGATGTCTTGAGTTGCCACGGGTTCGTTTTCATCTGATTCCAGTGGAGCTTCTCCTGGCCCTGATAGCGGTCGGCCCCTCTCTCTGAAACTTACGAGGTAGAGCTGGAACTGCTCAGTCCAGGTGGCCAAACACCATCCGCTCTCAGGTCCAGGAGGCACTGCCAAGGAATCCCACTCTGACACCAAATTGTTGTGGCAAAAACTTCTGTTAAACATCATCACTGCGTAAGAGACACTCAGAGTCAAATTAATAAAAAGAGAAATATTTATTCTTGCAAGAAGGCCCAGTCGCCATCACAGCCGTTACATTCTGTGAAGTCAGTGGCGCGCACCAGGAAGACATGAGACAGCTTTTAACTCTTTTCAAGGTTCCTTCTCACTCGCTGTACTTTTCCACCCAGATAAGGCCCCCACTTCTGTTCAGTTTTTTCTTAAGGACACAAACTGGTACTGGAATAAACTAGCCAAACCTGACCATTCCTAAGGTCAAGACGTCCTGTCCCATATATTCCTGAACCGTCACGCACAAGCACGTAACACACATATACTTTTACACATTGAATAGATTAGGAAAAAAATGACTATTAAAATTTTTCCACAAAAAATTTGTTATTCTATGAGTTAGTTTGTCTGTATGAGAAAAGCAGTAACCCCGGATTTCCACCAAATGCAGAACGGCTGCGGATCGGCTCCGCTGCGTGACGGATCCGTGCTCCGCCGTCCTTCAATACCTACCAGATCCGGATTTGTTGCAGAACGGCTGCGGCCATGACTGACAGCTGAAGTCACGAGGACATACGATATCTCGCGAATGTACGTTTGATCGCGCTATTTAACAGGATTCAGTTTCTTTAAACAGAACCAGAAACCAGCAATAGTTTGTTTCCATCCAGATGAGTACAGGGGAAACAACTCTGTGCTGACCTGCTGATCTCCTTTATTTGTGGAGATTATTGTGATTCTATTACAATATTTATAATTAATATAATCAACTTATAAAATGCTAAATGTTTATTTGGGTTCCTTTTGAATGAATTGGGAAAGTACTAGTAACTAGTACTAGTACACTAGCTGTGTAAATAAAGTTTAACTATTGTTCTTGTTGGAAAAGGGAAAACTATATTTTTATTTTGTTTTTTTTTTTAGTTTCTGTGCGCGACTTCCTGCGGCGCTCTCCGGCATCCGGCAAAAATAGAAACTCTGCGTATCTTCTCCGGAGGGCTGCGGTCGCCGGAGCTGGGACGGAGTCGGAACGCAGCCGTTACGCAGTCAGTGAAAATGCACACATTGATTTTAATGGAAACCTATTGACTCTGCCGCCGTTCCTGAGCGGATCCGCAGCCGTTCCGCAGTTGGTGGAAATTGGGGGTTAGCTAGATCAACATTAGAATAAGTCAAGAACTGCTTCGTCCGATGGCGCTCTTTGGAGCCAGTAGGCCTACACAATGGGATTATAACCTTGATTCCGAGTGCAGCGGCTCCGCTTCCTGGTTCCTGTTCTCCCCGCCTTTTCCATGGAGGAGTGTGTACAGATCATCTTCGCGCGCGGTACCTAGGGCGAAACAACCTGATGTATCTACCGAGAACCGGGCCACGGCTAAAAATGGCCTTGATTAACGCCAGATCTGTGGTAAATAAGACTTTCATTATTAATCATTTCTTCTCTTCTCTTCTCTGGATCTGGATTTTTTTATTTAAACTGAAACATGGCTCTCTGCTGGGGATTTAAGTCCTTTCTCTGAACTGTTACCGTCAAATTGCATATTTTTCAACTCTCCCCGTTTGACTGGTCGAGGTGGAGGATTGGCCTCTATCTACAAGGACGTTTTCTCTTGCCGAACTACTGCACTGAATGAGTATAACAGCTTTGAACTACAGCTGTTTACGCTGGAACTTCACGAGCCACTTTTGGTTGCAGTACTGTATCGCCCTCCTAAATACTGTATAACAAGGAGCTTTTAACTGATTTTGCGGACTTCCTTGGAGAGTTCATTCCGAAATTTGACAAACTTCTGATATTAGGAGATTTTAATGTTCATATTTGTTGTGCTGATGACCTGTTAGCTAAGGAATTTTCTAACTTACTAAAATACCTTTGATTTGGCTCTCCAAGTCAACGCTCCCACTCATCATCATGGACATACACTCGACTTAGTGTTATCTCATGGTTTTTCACTCTGTAATCTTGAGGTGTGTGAAAATGCCTTTTCTGATCATAATTCACATTTTATTTTCTATTCCTTTTGCACTTTATGCACCTAGATCTATTAATCATGCTCGCTGTTCACGGCTTATTACAAATACTACCAAAAATGCCTTTTCTTTAGCCTCCCATGATGTTAATCTACCAATGGAAGACTGTCTAGGTAATATGAGTGCTGAAGAGCTTCTGTCCATGTTTAATATTTTATGTGAGAATGTTTTAGACACGGTTGCACCATTCAAGTCACAAAATTTTAAACAAGAACTGAACCATTGGCGAGATGATACAATACGCTCTCTTAGGCAGATTTGTAGAAGAGCGGAGCGTAAAATGGAAAAGAGACAAACTTCAGGTCTCTTTTGAAATGTTAAGAGATTCGCTTAGCTCAATATCAGAAATCGATAAAAGTAGCCAAATCAAGGTACTTTTCTGAAATTATTAATAAGAACTGTCATAGACCAAAAATTCTTCGCCACTATCAACCCTTCGGTTTGCTCTCTTGTTGATGTGTCTTCATCTATGTGCGAGACTTTTTAATGTTTTAATATTAGTAAGATAAATGATCTAAGAGTAGGAATTATTCCATCTACTCCTGATCCTCAATTTATCATAGCTGTACATCTGTTTTTAGTCGATTTATTCTATCACTGGCAATCAGCTTCAAGAAATAGTAGAGCACCTTAGGCCTTCAGGCTCCTCTGCTGATGTTATTCCTCCGTTTTTTCTTAAACAAGTATTTGATGATGGTCGCTCTCTTCTTCTGGTCATGCTAAATCGTTGTTTGGAAACTGGTATTATACCTGAACCGCTAAAACATGCATCTGTATACCCCTTACTTAAAAAACAGAACTTGGACCCCACAGTGTTTGGCCAACTTTAGACCAATCTCCAATTTTTCATTTTTGACTAAAATACTAGAGAAAATAGTCCTGCAACAATTACAAAGCTTCCCCACTGATGATGCAATTTTTGAAACTCTTCAATCTGGGTTTGGAAAACATCACTCGACAGAGACTACATTGCTGAAGGTTTTTAATGATGTACTCATAACCTGTGATTCTGGCGACTATGTGCTCTTGTGCTTTTAGATTTAACTGCTGCATTTGATAAAATAGATCACTCGGTACTTATTGCCCGACTGGAACTGCGCAGGCATTACTGGCAGTGCATTGGACTTGTTTATATCGTATTTTACTAACAGAAGCTTCTCAGTGAAGATTGGAGAATATTCCTCTAGTAAGGCTGTTCTATCGTGTGGGGTTCCTCAAGGGTCTATTTTGGGCCCCATTCTTTTTTCTTTATACATGCTTCCACTAGGTTCTATTATTAGAAAATACGGGCTGTCATTCCATTTCTACGCTGATGACACTCAAATTTATCTGCCTTTAAAACGCTCGTCAGATAGTCTGGAAACTCTTATGGCCTGTTTGACCGAAGTGAAGACCTGGTTGTCATCAAACTTTCTGAATTTTAATGAGAGCAAAACGGAAATTATTTTAATTAGACCCTCAGACTACTCCACCGTACCTAAAGTTCATTTGGTGGTTTGTCTTCTTATGTGAAGCCGTGGTGAGAAATTTGGGTGTAGTATTTGATGAATCTTTGAAATTTGAGAGGCAAATAAATTCAGTAGTGAAATCCTGCTTTTTTCAGCTAAGATTACTATCAAAAGTAAAGACATTTCTTTATTTTAAAAATTTCTCAAAAAAGTAATACATGCATTTATTTTTTCTAGGCTAGATTACAGCAACTCTCTTTATGTTGGGACTAGTCACTCAATGTCACGACTTCAATTAGTACAAAATGCGGCAGCTAGACTTCTGACGGGTGCAAAAAAACGGAATCATATCACGCAAATTTTACGCTCCTTACACTGGTTGCCAGTGCGTTATAGAGTGGAGTATAAACTTTTAATTTTTGTGTACAAATCTCTGAATAGTCTGGCTCCACCATATTTGTCTGCTCTATTGACTGAGCATTATCCGTCTAGATCACTACGGTCATCAAATCAGAGACTCCTATTTATCCCTAAGTCAAAACTTAATTCTAGGGGGGACCGTGCCTTTTCTGTCGTTGGCCCCAGATTATGGAATGACTTGCCCATTTCAATTAGAATGGCCTCTTCGTTATTTGTCTTTAAATCCAAGTTAAAAACATTTTTATTGGATAAGGCATTCAACACATAAAGCACTATTCCACTCTATCTCATCATTTTAATATGGGTGAAGCACTTATCTTATAGTATTGTATTTAAATATATACCTGTACTGTTGTTGTATTGTTGTTTGTTTGTATGATTTTTACTAATATTGTAAAGCACATTGACAATGTAAATTGTATTTAATTGTGCTATATAAATAAATTACCATACCAAATTACCATACCATAACATACTAATCATATTCTAACATTTCATCATGTTCAGCTATATAACATTGATTAGTTGTATGTACATTTGCTCACCTGTCTAATAAAGTACATACAAGAGCAGTGTCTCATCAAGTCGAAGTGTGTCACAGTCGTGAAGCTCTCGGCATCTCGAAAAACGCCACGCTGATATTGATCCTCGTTTTAGTTCTCCTTTTATCCCAAAGTCTGCTTGCCCTGGGGGCTGTTCCATAAAAGACGCTTAGAAAAGCGGGGATTAAACTCCAAAACCGGACTTGAATGAGCCTAACAAATAAGTTGGGGCTAAAGTGGTTCCATAAAGGTAATTGAAGTTCACGCAATCTCGCTAATTTGAACCAGGTTTATCTAGTCTAGATAATTGCGTGTGCACGCGTTTCTGAAGCAGCCCTAGAGGTCGATCGTGGATCAAATCGATCCACCATCAAACAGCGTATATTTTGTGCTTTTTTATGCGTTTGTGACATGTTTTTTCCCCCTCAGTGCAAAACTTACATTATACAGTTATATTCTCCATCTGTAAATGTTAGAAAGTCGTGCAAATGTATCCATTTTGCTGCTAATCTTCATATTGAACGAGCGCTGCTGCGCGCATGCGCGCCAAATAGGTCTGCAATAATTCTCACTAAAATATACTTTTTGCTTGGAAAATTAATATGCAATATTTTATAACACGAGGATTATCTTCTAATTATAATAATTTATCTTTAGGATGTTGGATAAGTTGCAGTGAACTTCTAGCTCATTACACTTATATATTTTATACTTCTAATAAAAAAAGAAATTGAACAGAAGTAGCCTAATTCAGGGATTTTAATTTTTTTTTATTAGATCATTTTCATTTTTTTTAACAAATATATAAAGATACAAAATATAGTTTTGGGTGTAGGATCTATGCTACGTAATAAAGATGATGTATTTTGATGTATGATGTAAGATGATGTAATTACAGCTTTTAATGCAATATTTTTTTTGAGAAAGCAAGAATCCCAGTTTTAAATGAGTGGTTAGATTTAGTTTCTAAAGTACATTATGGAGAGGATAACATTAAATTAAGAACAAATGTATACATTTTGAAAAGATATGTGCAACTCTAAAATCAAAGAATATTCCATAAAATAAAGGAATAGATATTAGCCTACATTAACTACATTTTTATGTAACCTTCCCTTTTATTTCTAGGTATTTGTTATTTTATTTATTTACTTATTTAATATTGAATATTTGATATTTGAATAATATTACTTGAATAACTATTAGGAATTATGTGTCATTATAAGAGTTTGATATATGTGAATGTTATATTTTTATTTATTTATTGTTTTATTTATATGTATGTGTTGGTGGGTATTATCACAAAAGAAAAAAAAGTAGAAGGAAAAATAAGGAATATTTATTGGGGGAAAATATGATATCTTTAAAGGAACTGTCCATTTGTATAATTGTGTTAAATGTGTTTGAATTGAAAGACATAATAAAGTACATAATATATATATATATATATATATATATATATAGTGTAGAGTGACAGTGTAGAGAAAGAATTCTCTGATAACCGAGGCACTCCTTAATTAAAAGGGCTTTATTATAAAAATGACATGTCCTAAACGACAACTTTAAAACGCCTTATATATGTGTCTATATTGTCTATATTGTAGCCTTATTTAAGTTTATTTTCTGTATACTGTGTATTTATAAAGTCCAATAATGGTATTAGAGAGTGTCAGTGGTAATATCATTGTGTTCTTGTCGGTCAGTGTTGAGGATCTGTGTAACAACTGAGGCTTAGCCTGACAGTTAGCCTGCCCTGGACCAGGCTAGTTTCCCAGCATAAGTTGCCAGGGAAACTGAGTTTGAACTTTTTTAAGTTTGATTTATGAAACCGAATCCACCAAAAATAAGCCTGACTAACCGAAATAAGCCTGGCTTATACTCTAATCTTGGTTTATGGAACAGCCCCCTGGTCCATAATGTTTTAACAAAACAACAACAGCGTGACCGTGCCGCTAGACGATATGCAGTTGTCCACGTCTGTCGCCATGGTTACTATGCAGAAACCAGGGATAACGCGGATATTACGTCATTAGCCAAGTTTCCATCCACTTGTCAATCGAATAATCTGAAGTTCTGTAAAAAAAAAACGAATGCGAATAAAGCTGATGAAAGTGTATTTCCATCCACGGCTTTAAAGCAAATAAAAACCTGTGAAGACGTCACATGCTGTTTTGCAATCAAATTGTTACATCGAATTGATTTGAGAAATTTTAAGATGTTTCCATTCATTTTCGCACTGAATTGCACAACATTCAAGCAAACAAAATTTTGCTAGACAATATGGATTGCGCCATTATAACGTTTCCATCAGCGTTTATCGCACAAGCCGTATATCGATCAAGATAAAATCCGATTAGACCGAACATATTTCATTTGAGTCGATATCCATGAAATTCAATCGAAATGTACTGTTTAAGGCATTTTTCATTCGATATCACTTAATTCAGATAAAAACGTGTGGATGGAAACATAGTTGACAGGCGACAAGTGAACATGGATGAGCCATTATTTAAAATTGGAATTTCTCTGAAATTAAAAATCTTTGGGAACTTTTGGGATATTGTAAGTACACAACTGCAGGAAATATATCACAATGTGCAAGTGATTTTTGGATATTTTATTACAAAAATATTACATATTGTAGCTTTAAACAACCCGCTAGAAAAGTTCTTCAGTTTCCCAGTGCTCGTTCTCTTCAGCTGAAGCACACGAGATCAAACAGGGGTTTAGTTACATTCTTCAGCAACCATTGAGTTGATTAACCTTCTAGCAATGCGATTCAGTTAGGCGTTCGTTCTCTTCAGCGCATCTCAAACAGCAATGATGTTATTTGAAACACTATGCCTAATATTAAAGATGTTTACTATTGCTGTATTATTAAAAATGTTGGATTGTTTTATCAAAAACATTTCCACGGGAGCATGTCTTTGTGTCATTACGTCACATCTCTACGCCTACGTCACGCCTTTTCTCACAGCACTTTATATAATTCAATTTATCAATTTGATGGCCCGTCTACGCCATGACACGTCCCATGTCCTGTCCCCCTGCACGGGCCTAGCCCGCCATCCCTCCCCCAAGACCTCCTCCGCTCCACCACCCTCCTCCTGGAATGTTTTGTTTTGGTTTTGCCGGGCGTCGGGAGCCGCCCTTAGAGGGGGGGATCTGTCACGATTTTGTCTTGTCTCTGTCACGTTTTGGTTAGTTCATGTCATGTTCCATGTCTGTCATGTGATTCCCTGTTTGTCATGTGATCTTGCCATGTGTCTTGTCATTGGTTAATCGTCAGTTCATTGTTCACAGGTGTCCCTTGTCTTGTCATTAGTCTGTGTATTTAAGCCCTCATGTTTGCCATGTGTCCTGGTCAGCTTGCCCTAGTGTACTGGGCTAATCTTATGGGACATAATCATGATCATATTGCACAGCCAGTATTAAGAAACTGTCAAGAGCGACTGAAAGAGGGAGTTAAAAGCTTTGGGTGGTCTATCAGACAAAAAGTTGAGAATATGGGGTTAAGTGAACTTAATATATGTACTACAGTACCATACTCCACAGTTCCCCCTTGGACTTTTGAGGAACTAAAAGTGGATCTAGGATTACTTGAAGAAAAGCAGGAGAAGGAAGTGGACAAATGCAGAGTTCATAGATATATAGTAGAACATGACAGACAGGACATAATCATATTTACAGATGCTTCGAAAAGAACTGATAAAAGGGTGGGAGTGGCGCATGTGGTGCCTGAATTGGGGCTGGCTGTAGGTAAAAGGCTAAATGATGATTTGGCTGTATGTACGGCAGAGCTTGTAGCTATATGGTTTGCCCTGTTATGGGTAGAAAGTAATAGGGTTAATAGAAAAATTGTTATAGCATCTGACTCTAGTTCTGCTCTTTTAAGTATCAAGAACTCACACTCAGGATCTAGGAAAGACATTCTTCTAGAAATTTTACAGCCCACATAGGGGTAGAGGGGAATGAGTTGGCTGATAATTATGCCAAGAAAGCAGCGGGGAAAGACAACATTGATGTGTACATAAAATATAGTAAAGCAGAGGTTAAGAGTATTATTAAAACAAGAACTTATGGAAAATGGCAATTGTTTTGGGATAATGAATCATTTGGGAGACATCTTTTTAGGATTCAGCCTAAAGTGAAAAAGGTTGTAGGTTCAACTAGATCTAGACATGAGGAAGTGGTATTGTCCAGGTTGAGAATTGGGCATACCAGACTTAATAGTACCTTATTTCTAATGAAAAAACATGTTGATGGCAACTGTGGGCATTGTATAAGGCCTACCCCTGAAACAGTAGAGCATGTATTGATTCATTGTTTAAAATATTATCAAGATAGGCAGAGGCTTATTGCTCAAGTAGAAGCCAATTAAATTATATTTGAATATAGTAATATTTTACAAAGAAATGCTGAGAAGATTTTTCATTTTTTGTTTTTGTTTTTAAAAAATACAGGGCTTTTGGAAAGAATTAAATTTTATAGAAAATATATATCTCCTGTTATACACTCCAGTCCAGCGGTGGCGGTAATGCAATAAATTGTTGTCAACCGCCATTTAAAAATAGAAGAAGAAGGTGTCCTGGTCAAGTTTTGTTTACCTGTGACCACTGTTGGTGAACTTCATGTTCATGTTTTTGTTTTGAGTTCATGCCATGCCATGTTTTTGTTTCATGTTTAATCTAGTTTGTTAATAAACTGCACTTGGGTTCTTCTCTACAACTTGCCTTCAATGGATCCCTTACTAGGGTCGTGCCGATGGACGATATCATCACGATGTAGAGCCACCATCGTGATGCCACGCCCCCTTTTGCGAGTCTTGCGTGTGTGGCTTACTAATCCTAGTGTCTTCTATAGTTAACCTAAAAACTTTGCAGGGATTGCTCTGTAAATTAAATTGAGAATATAACTAATGCATATATATGCTATTTTAAATACTGTAGTATATGCCAGAGACGTGACGTGTTATGCTGCGTTCTATTATAGCCAACGAACCGACTCGGGCCTCGGATATGACGTCACGTCCACACTTCAAGCGTTCTATTATGTTTTGCGCGTCCTAGTCGGAGAAAAAAATGGACGCCACACGGAAAGCTGTTGTAAGGGTAGCACTGGCCGAGTACCAGTGTAAAAAAATATTATGACAACACCTTATCAAAACGCAGCCATTTGAACTTGAAAATGTTCACTTTATTTCATGTTTTTCATGTTAATCTTCTGTTAGCAACGCTAGCAACGTTAGTAATTGCACTCACAACAACCGATTCCCATACCTACAGGGGACGCAGTAAGACGAGTGATTATAATCGTCATTTTAAATACCAAAGCGGTTCAAAAACAATGAAAACAATTGATAAGTCACACAGGGCGCAGCCATCTTGAATTCCGAAACGGAATTCTTGCTCTGTGTCCTCACGGTTGTCCGACGTCCGAGAGGGGAAATCCGAGGAAAGGGGGTGCGTTGCTAGGCAACGTCTGTCTTCCGATTCAGATCTCTGAGACAGATAAATAATAGAACGCAAAGTCTGTGAAAATACCGTGTCAGGCAGGCTACACAAATATTGATCTTGACATTGTTAGCTTCTTGTCTTTTTTTTACATGTCTGTCTTACACTGTACATTTAGATTAAAATATTTTATGTTGTAGGCTACAAGAAAATAGCCTTTATTAATGAATTATTAGTAGTTGTAGTGTCTCAGAAAATCTTGCTCATTGTCACACTAGCTCTTGTATACACTGAAGCGGCAGTTTAAAATAAACCCAGACTTCAGCGAACGTCAAATAACTTTTGTCTGGTTAATACTTTTAAAGAAAAATGTCCTTGACCATAATGTCAAATCAAATGAAAGAAACAAGGTGAATATGAATAACACACATTTATTAAAACATAGAAGAACAACAAATAAAGAACAAGAAAACGGGAACAACTCAGACCGAAACTGGGCATTAACATTTCACTTATAATTAGCAGCACAATTAACTTCAGCATAGGCTACAAAATAAATTGTTATTGAAATCTTGTAAAGTTGTCATATTATGAACTACACAAATGAACGTTTAAAAAATATGCAAAATCGAATAGCTCCGCAACGGATTGCGAAAAATGCGTAAAGTCTGTCTAATATCTTTCACCATAGACCATGTTTAAATTTCGATGTTTCTGGCCAGAAATACCAACATATTCACTTTATCTGGTTTTAATAAGCTGCGGATTGGAGTAACTACACTACCCACTGTGCTGAAGACCCGCTCTGATGGAGTACTGGTAGCACATATGCACAGATATTTCCGTGCTAATCTTGCCATGAACGGAAACCTTTTGTCGTTCGTTTTCCACCAAGTCAGCGGGTCCTCTTCCCCATCAATGGACATTTCCTACAGGTACATGGTCATTTCTGCCTCGACCTTTTGGTCATCAGTGAGCGTGGCTGTGGCTGCTCTCTTCGCAAGAAGGCTGCCCAAAGACGACTTTTTTTTCTTAGGCGCGGTCGCGGCGCCGGCATCTCCCTCTTCTCCAGCATCATGTGAGGGACCTGGTGTGGGACTTGTAAGCGACAGAGCAATCTCTCTCACAACCTCTTCCATCATTTGCGATTTTGTGGAATGAAGTTCGGGAGATTTCATATGTTCCCCTCGGTACCTGGGGTCAAGCAGTGTTGCTTTACGCATCATCCTCTGGATGGTGTCATCACCATATCTGCCTTTCATCTGCTCCAGGATGACACGCTTCAGGTCGGCTGTCAGTTTGGAATCATTATCTGACTCCTCCAGCACACCTTCTAAATGGGCCAACATCGGCAGCAGTGAGGACACCGTTACGTAATTTTCTCCAGAGAGAGTGTCTGTGAAGTCCGCTACTGGCTTCAGCGCGTTGTTGACCGATTCCAGAACACTTATGTCTTGCCATGTCAGCTGGGGGAGTGGGCGGCGGCTTTTGTCTAGAGCAAACACACGTTTGATGGCTTGCTCCTGCTCCAGCATTCTCTCCACCATTTGCTGTTTTGAGCCCCATTGTGTTGCACAGTCCTGTCAGTAAAGACATAGTAAATAATAAAATACATATTAAATAATTAAAATAATAATTTGTTCGTTGTTAGATAAGTGTTCTAAAATTACCATCAATTATGATCAATGAGTGCTCAGGGAGTTTCATTTCCACTTGTGCTTTCTGCAGCTCACGGCGCCTTAGCCAGCTGTGTGAAAACGCAGTGTTGACTGCCCGGCAAATCCCGAAAGCTTGGTCTGTGCTGGCCCTCTGTTGCGCAAGCGAGTTGTTTATGGCTAGGTTCAAGTTGTGCCCAAAACAACTTAACCATGGCCATTTCAACTGCCGGATGGCTGCAACAATATTCGCCCCATTGTCGGTAGTTATACAGGCAATTTGTTTCACCTGTAGTTTCCAGTCATTAATTGCCTCGCTCAGTGCTTCTTCAAAATTATCTGCGGTATGGCTTTCGGGCATGAAGCTAGTTTGTAAGCATTTGGACTGCAGTGTCCACTCTTTATTCACATAATGCACTGTCACTGACATGTAGGGCATCATATTGCAGCTGGACCACATGTCCGTTGTCAGGGCCAAATATTCTACATCAGCTAGCTCTTTCATACCTCGTTGAAAAGGTTTGGAATAGCCGTCTTGGAGAAATATTTCCGACCTGGCAGCTCGTATTGTTTATCAAAGGTATGCAGCATGCCCTTGAACGACGACTGCTCCACTGTATTGAATGACACCATTTCTTTGGCCAGGAAGCGAGCTACCACATCTGTCAACTGCCTCCACCTGTCACTGTCGGTTTTATATTTAGTACTTTTTGCAAAAGCCCCAGTTATCGTCTGCTGACCCTGGCTAGATTTTTTGCTAGGCCCAGCACGTGCAGGCAAGGTGGCATATTCTGCTGGATGGCGCACACGCAAGTGGTCATGCAGATTGGTCGTCTGCCCGTCTTTTGCGCGGATCACACATGAGCAGAACTTGCACAAAACTTCGGACGGGTCCCTTGGCTGTCCACTCTCATCAGGTCTAAATCCAAAAAAGTTTTGAAGTTTTGTGTCTTCCTCACACATTGTTTGAAGTATGAGTGTTTGCTTTCAAACCTCATTGTCCACAAGCGAATGAGTAAGCCAAACCTCATGATCAGCAATGGATAGTGTAGGAGATAGTGATGCTGTGGTTTCAGTTTTTCAGAGGGAAATAGATGCTTGCTTGTTTCAAGATATTCTTGAATGTGGACCTGAAGGAAACTAACTCGGGCAGCAGATATTTTGGGGGAACAGACTAACTCTACTATAGCATTATCACTATCTGGTCCTGGGTGTCTTTGATTCTGTCCCCAATAATGATGGAAGGAGTCACAGCAAACACCCAATTCTCAGCTGCCTGCCCACCAATCTTAATTCCACGTTCACTGATTTCTGAAATCTGAACTAGCATAAGGACCCATGTATTTAACCTGTTTGATTTGCCGGTTGAGTTGCTGGTAAGTCATCCATTTCTTCACTTTCACAAAGTACTGCAGGTAAATAGAAAGGTCATAGGCAACCACTCCTTCAAATAAGTCATGGCCTATGCAGGGTGGAAGGCCAGGCTGACATACATGAAAATACTGAAGACTATTGTAAAATGAGTCAAACTTTACTCCATTTACAATCGTTTCTTCTCTGTCTTGTAGTAGCTGCACTGCCTTTTTGTAATTTTCAACTGTCCTCACTGGAAACCTGACTGTCACATTACCAATTTCCTTTCTGACTACCAAACAGAACCTACAACAGTAAGAGGAAGTACTGAAATTTTCAGTATAATCACCAATACAGTGGGATCCCAAATTTTCACCAACGATGCACAAGACCGTTGCTCGTACAATATGACCTGAAGACGTGACTAGACCATTGTCTTCTAGCTCTTTAATGTCTGACAGCATTCTTGAAAACAATTTCTCCTTTTAAAATTTTAAAATCTTGCTCCGTGCGCAAAAGCTGATAGAACGATAGAACGAAAATAAAAACAAGCTTTTTTTTACAAAATAAGCTTTAAACTTATACCTGGCTGCATACACAACCATTGGTAGGAAACAACGATCCATCACACACATCAGTTAATACCCCTGTAGGAGGGAAAATTTGAGTCTTTACACAGTCCTGCCAAACCACAGGATCTTTTAATATTACATCCAAAGTGTCTTTGAGAGGGATGTACTGTGCATACCTGTCTCTTCTTTTATCATCTGTCCCTAGGTAAATAGGTTTTGGGTGCACATAGAAGTTCCTTTAAAAAAACTGCTTCCTGGTATATTCTGTAGAGAGAGGAAGACTGCATGAAGAATGCAAATCAGTCACACCATTCAAAGCTGCTTCTACATCAGAATCAGAAATATTTGTACTCTCTGTATTTCTTTTAATTGTTTTGTTGTGTGCTGACTGCAAATAGCATGTAAGCCATATATCTATTCAACAATCATCTGTATGGTGGATGAAGGAATTAGGTGCTTTGCCTGCAGTTTCATGTAAAACATAGAGAGATTTTTGTGTAGATGGCTCTCATATCAGTATCACTTGGCATATCCTCACCTGCATTTTCACCTGAATCACTTTCAATTGCATCAAAAGCTGGCTCAGTATGCACCAAGTCTGCAGAACATGTAGCGGATAATTGCCCTGGAATCGCATGGTTATGGATCCTCGATATGTGGGAAGTAAAATATGACCGTATCTTAAATATTTTGCCACAGCTAGCAAATGGACAGTTTACCAAATCACTTTTGGAAAGATGTGATCTGAGATGTGCAAGCAAATCTTTGAGATATGTGCACTGCTTCTGACAACTTGTGTTCTCATGTATATGGTGCTTATCTACTTGTATAATGTCCATGTGTCAATGAAAATGTAGTACTTGATCTAAATAACCTTCTACAGATTTTAGCGAAAGGCAGAAGCGGCATGTAAAGACATTATCCAATAATTCACATTAAAAACTAAACTGTGAGCTATAAAACACTTAAAAGATGTATTATAAATTTTAACACAGAACGTGTCTATTGTAGAGAGCTTTATTCCCTTTTTCTTAACAAGTGTCAATATCCAGTGTTAATATGTAGATTTGGAATGCGCAGTAGCTGCAAGTGTCAGTTTGGAACCGTAGCATGTAACGTTAAGCACAAGGTGTGGCAAGTATGAAAAAAAGAGCTTATAAGTGGTTATTGGATTACCGTGAGTTTAATGAAAGTGGTTATATATGTTAAAAATAAATCACTCATCACAATGCAAAAGGGAAGGTATGAATGTATTAAGATTGTAATAACTGTTTTTGTTATGTGTAGGCCTATATTTTTAATTATTCATCCATGATCAATACAGATAAGAAAGCCATATCGCATCAGCGCTGTTCTTTTCTTTAAAACTTCACACTACTTTTCAGGAGTATTACAACCACACAGAAAATCTATCAATTTTTTTGTATGCAAATAGTAGCCTAGTTAGCCAGTTTGTTAACTTTATCAAATCAAACTGTTCTGCACACACGGGAGAGACAGGAAAATTACTGGAACATTGTATATATGTAGCCAAACATAAAATAAGTCAGCACTGCTGCCAGAGCAGAGTAACACTGCAGACTTCAGACGCCTGGTGACTGGGTGCAGAACCAAGGGCGAACAACCACCTGCTCCCCTTTTGTTACCAGTACTAAGTCAATCTGAAACTCTCTCCACACTACACAACACCCATAACCACCTCCTGCAGCCACAAACAAGCACCTGCCTCAAGCGAACTGACTTCATGATGACGGGTGACACACTGTCAAGGCACCTGCTGGCTCAGCACCTGCTGAAGAGACCTGGACTTGGCTACTGTCTACATCACCCACCGTGGAACAACCACCACTCCAGTAGACACAAACCAGAAGGGTGTCTGATCGTTCTGCACCTTTGACATCGCTCGTTGTTGTCTATAGCACGGACAACAACGTTTGAAAGGGGGGATTTGTAGCGTCTGGACCAATCAGACACACTAATTATTCATTATATTTAAAGGGGGGGTGAAATGCTATTTCATGCATAGTGATTTTTTTACACTATTAAAGAGTTGGATTGCAGGGTTCTCAAGTTTTATCAAAACCTTGGAGTGAGATCACATGCGGTTAGGGGAGGAGCCAAAGGGGAGGAGCCCCAGTGGAGCCACGCCCATCCCCACCCCCCAATTTTACCCATTGTTCATAATTAACCAGCACAAATTGAAATTTTAACAATTGGTAAATCTGATAAATGACAGAGCAATTCATCACATCAAATATACTCTTTAATAATATATTTTAAAATTACAAAAACCTTCTCCATCACGACCTATGATCACGACGTGTGTTCTCGCGATATTGTTGGTTACCTAGTAACGAACGTAATGTGGCGTAATGTGGCCGAGAATGTTCCGTCAATTTCCATGTGTTCGCGCATCTATGTTGCCCAGTAACGAACGCAATCTGGCCGAGATACGGACGCGCTGGCGGCAGGAAACTTCACTTTTGTGCCTGCGCCTCGTATACAACGTTATATATAAAGCTTGCAGGACAACTTGGTTGGCATTGCCTTTTCAGCGTGAGAAATACACAATGTGACGTGTGAGCGTGTGAACTGGTTGAATTGCGTGTGTCTCACAGCCAATGCGTGAGACTTGAGAACCCTGTGGATTCCCATGCTAAACATGGACAAAGTTTCAAAAATTAAGTTGTACGTTTGATGGAGTATTTCTGTGAAACAAATACTCCTTCCGGTTTGTCACAAGTTTCGGAAAGTTTTTTTCGAGTACGGGCGTGTGTGACATCAGCTAGGCCGGAATTTCCTTATACGGGTCCTAAGGGCACTTCTCCCGGAAGGGCGCGCGCGCAGCTGTAGCCTAGAGCGAGAGAAGTAACGTTATGCCCATCAAAGCGCTGTGCATCGGCTTTATGGAAGTCATCGGCTGTGATTGTTTTATAAACAAGGCCCAGTTCGACGCCGGATTTGCAGATCGTCTAATGCTTAAGGATGGAGCAGTCCCAACGATAAAGGTTCACGGTCGTGCGTTGGAACCGCAAGGCGGTGAGTAAAACTGCTTCAAATGTCTGTGAGTTGTTAACTATCGCAGTGTAAGCACAAGTAAACAACATGATCACGTATAGTTAATGTAAAACTACACTTCCCACATGTACACCTTTAAAAAAAATACGACGACATAAAGTGAAAATTATACTTTAGTCATTTACAAAAACCGCTAAGCAACTATAAGTTATACAGTTCCAGTACACACCGCATAGAGACGTCCTGCTGTAGTCGTTGCTGCTGCTGCTCGTCTTCAATTTCAGCCTCGGGATCTGATTCGGGATCAAAAATGTATGGCTGAATCTGATTGTTAGCAATGTTTTGTTTTGGGATGTCACAGCTTCCAGACGCTCTCAACGTAAGCTTCGCGCGCTCGTGATTATTTAGCTCCGCCCACACGGCACGCCTCCACCCGCTCGTTTTTTTCCGGAAAGACTCGGTACAGCCTATCTTTCTTTTATGAATATAATAAAACTAAAGACTTTTTGGAGATATGAATGATGCAATACTACTCTATAGGTACTCAAGATTAACATGAGATTGACTGAAACTGAGTATTTCACCCCCCCTTTAATGAATAATCCAGCACCCTACCAACAAAGCTCTATGAAACTACTCCTAAAACTAACATCACAAATGAAGCTAACACTGGCAGAACCCATTGTCCTGTTACAGGACACCTTAAGACTGATAAGAGTTTACGACCCAAAAAAAAAAAGGAATTTGCAGAGGGCTGTGACACTCAGTTAATTTATACTGAGAAGGAGAAATAAACCCTGTTAGTCCTATATATTATATATATATATATAACCACTTAAGAAATGTATAAACATCTATCTAATTTTCCCATCACATGATTTTCTTTTTATGTGGTTTGGCCTATGTTTTCTTGTAAACTCTAATGAGTTAAGGTTTCAGACTTTGCATACTATGGATCAAAATCATATTTGTGGAATGTTTGGTCTCTATAAACTCCAATCTTCGTATAGATTGTGTTTAGATCAGTGTCAATTTTGTAATTTAGTAAACAAAGACGACAATGAAAAATGTTCGTTAATGACCATTTTTTCTGTGACTAAAACGAGACGTTGACAAGCTAACGCAATATCTGATGATTAAAACTATGACGAAATGTATGGCGTTTCATTTTTAACAAGATGAGACAGGACTAGAATGTTAATTGAGAAATATCGGACATTCAAAATGCACGATGTCTTCATAAGCTGTCTTTCATGTTAGTCCGTTCTCCTTGAGGCGTCTGCATGTCTAATCTCAGGCAGCCGCAGCTAACGTCACGGGTACGGGTAGTCTAGGTTACCAAAACTCTAACTAACAAGCTCGCTGCAACAATGGCTTCAGCATCTGGGTCAGGAAGGAAACGAAGAATTGATATACGGAAGCGTTTCTGTTATAATGCATCTGAAGAGAAAACATTGTGCAATGTTACAGAACACGGATAAGAGGGCTTTTATCCGTGACATCTGAAGGCACATCACCCTGCTGTATGTAAAATTGCACAAGCCCTAGTACAATTTCTAAACAGCCTGTTACCTTGATTCAAATTTCTCAGAAGCTTAATTTTATTGGTCTAAAGAGAGAAAAATGATTTTTTGTTTAGACTACATATAAAATGGTTACAAAAAGTAATGTTGGTAATTGCAGTTTGACTAAAAGTACTGACTAAAAGTTGACAAAATGCAATGACTTTCGGCTAAATATAGACTAAAACTATGAAAGACAAAAATGTGACTAAGACTAGTATGCATTATCATCTGAAGATGAGGACTTAGACAAAATCAAAAATGGCTATCAAAATTAACACTGGTATAGATGTAAAGTACACTCACGGCCACTTCTTTAGGTACACCTGTGCAATCCAGTACAATAGCTCTGCCATAAATTCTACTTCCAACAAAAACTGAAAATGCATTAGCTTTGTTAATGTTGTCAGAAAGGTGATTATTATAGTTTCTTTTTATTATTGAGGTTGGGGGTGCAAAAGAGCTGATGTTCATTCTTTATTTGGATATGTTTGGATTTTCCACACTGAAACAATTGCACTTTGTTTGCTTTGACAGAGTCTTGGTGCTACTGATGAATCAGATTCAGACGATGACGATGGAAGTGAGTATGTGCCTACACCAGCCTCCTTCGACAGTGAAGACTGCAGCATGGAAGAAAGTCCAGAATCTCCAAAAGATACTGAAATACAAGTGAACAAGATCAACACAAGCTTTCCTCAGAAAGTTGATGAGCTTGAATGTGACACTAGTGACCTGGAACATGACACAGTTGAGGGAGATGACAATAAGAAGGAAGAGGCTATGTCTAAAATAACAGTGACGAGGTGCCAGAAGGGAGAGAAAAGGAAATGGGACAAAAAGCATTACTGTATTTATTGCAAAAAGCCACAGAGTAAAATTTGCACCTCATTTAGAGAGAAGGCACAAGCAAGAAGAAGATGTTGCTAGGGCAATATGTTTACCCAAAAATTAAAAGATACGACGTCTCTTATTAGATCAGCTTCGCTACAAAGATGACTATAACCACAATGTAACAGTCTTGCAGACAGGATGAGGGGAGTTAGTGACTTTTAGACAACCTTCAGAAGAAGTAGATTCAAATGAGTACTTGCCTGCAATTATTGTTATGGATTTTTCCGAAAACAGGAACTCTGGAAGCATGAGGTTACCTGCAAAAAACAAAATGGTCTCCCTTGGGAAGAATCCAGGGAAAAAAGGAGAGTCCAGACAGCAGCTTCCAGTCTCATTCCAATACAAGGAAATACAACCGAGAGATGTAGTAAAATCATTGGTAGGATGCTGCATGCTGAGGTGTGTCTTAATGTAAAATCAGATGCACTTATTTGTGAGTATGGCGACAGATTGTTGGAGAAGCATGGGAGCAATCCATCCAAAGATGGTTAACTTATGTAAGTCAGAAAATGAGGGAGTTGGGGAGAATTGTTATTGCTGCAAATGCACTAAACAAAAACGTTAAAAAAAAAAACTTGAGCATCTCTTAGTTCCACCAATGTTCAAGTTGGTTGTTGATGCAGCTAAAAAGGCATCTGGGATTCGGGAGCAATCCTTTTACGGTAGAGTGTCTGTTATGAGTCGGTTTCGTGGTTTTGTTTTGATTAGATTGACTACACTCGTTTGCATGACGCATTTGAGTGGGGAAACACAAGCACATCCAGAGCAAACTTTCCCAGTTCGCTGAACACGGCTATCCCCTTGGAGACTGTCTGTGTCTGACATGTCAATCAGCCGTGGGACTTGTTCCAAGAGGGGGAGCAGAGACGGATGCTCAACTCGTGCGTTTGCATCTGTTGCGGTAGCAGGAGAAAGGCATACAAGGTGGGTCAAGAGAGCATCATCAAAATCGAATCGTTTCTTGATTTCCCCGCAGGCAACCTGTAGAAATTTCTGGCAGCGCACATAAAAATCTGTCAGATTTGCTGGCGAAATTTTTGCCTGCTGCTGCTGCACATGCTGCATCACCTTTATGCCCCAGTACATTGAGCTCAGTGTCACCTTTGGGCCATTATTGATGTCAATGTCTTTCAGTGCAATGCGCATGACATGGTCCCTATCCATGAACGTCAGAAGCAGATCTTTGTAAGTCTCGCAGACCTTGCTTCTCAATGAAGTTATCACCACCTTTTCACTCTGAAAATACTGATTAAGATCTGTGAATTTTGGTAAGACCCATTCAAGGAAATAATAGAAGAGGCATAGAGACTGGTCATTGAGTGAGTGAAAAATAGTCTCCACAGCAGTAAGTCTGGCCTCAAGCTACTGATCTTTGAAAAAAAGTCGGAGAGCATCCCATTGCGCAGACACGCGTTTTACAACGTCGTTCAGTGACAGCCATCTAGTCTGTGACGGCTTGAGCATTTTGTGGGGCTCAACATGGCAAAAATCTTGGAATTCTCAGAGTTGCACGATACGTTTTGCGCTGTTTTTGAAGTACCCATAAATGTCTCTGGCTAAATCCTCACACCAACGAGGGAGTTGTCTGCATGCCTTGCTTGCTCAAAGGTGCATTGAATGGCACACGCAGCGCTGCAGTGTGATTCCTGGAAGATCACTCCTGAGTCGGCTGGAGCCAGAGTTGTGTTTCCCCATTATTGTGTTGCAGCCATCTGACCCGAACCCCACAATATTTTCGAGTGGTACACCTGCATCGGTGAATGACTTCATCATCTCGGCGTAAAGTCGTTCCGCAGTGGCTCCCTCTCTAGCATTTCTGTGGTCGTCTGTGTTCGAGAAAATTTGTACCAGTTTCAAAAACCTGGTCTGAATCTTCCTTGGTCCCTCATCAAAAAAACGAACAACTACACACAGCTTTTTTACATTGCCTATGTCAGTTGATTCGTCAATCGAAACACTGAATTTCTTTCTTTTAAGAATTTCTGTTATACTTTCAGAATAACAATCGTCTTTGTGCGCCCAAGGGTCATATTTTGGGCTATTTGTGAATCATGGAAAGTATCTTGTAAGACCAAGACCAAATGGTCTGAGATTCTCAGAGGTACGTTGTGCTCTGCCATGAACCCTGTTAACTTGATTTCAGCATTCTTCACAGATTCATCTAACTTTTGCTTTTCAGATGGTTTCTGTAGGCATTGTGCTATGGACCTTTGTGATGGGGCTAGATTTTTCTTTTTATCTGTATGTTTCTTGGACTTTTCATGATCTTTTAAAACCGTGATCTCTGCCACCATTTGGACGTTGCAACAACGACAGGCTGCTTTAGCATCGTTTCCTGGGCCAGGTTTTAGCCATTCTGCAAAAGTGGGGTCTTTTTCCCACTCTGTCCTTTATGTTTGTGGCCTATGCTTACTTCTCTGCTGCTCTTCAGACTCTGCCTTCCTCTTCGCCCCTCAACTGTCCTCACCTTCCCTTTCTGAACTCATTTTTTTAGCACTTTACTGCTTCGTTTTGTTAAACTGATAAACTGATCTGTCTTCTTCGGCAAAACTGTAGTGTGTAGTGTTGACGTGCGGGCCGGGCGACACCGTGTGGTGCGTGTGTGTGTGTGTGTACGTGCTTGCGTGCAGGCAGGCGAGCCTGCGAAATGATTCGGGGACAGAGAGAGAAGCGGTGTGTTTGTGTTGCCCCCTTGGACAATAACAACGACAACTAGATCTTTTCTGTAGATTTTTTCGCCCCGGTTGTTTTTCTCTTTTGTTTTCTGTGACAGATTTTGGGGCTGAAGATTTTAACATGAACAACAACATGCGTTAAATGCGCTTCTTCTCTTCCCCTTTTACTCACTAGTCTTTTCTTCTCACAGCGCCCCCAACAGTATACACATTTTATGAGGCTTTCTATATTTATACAGTTCACATTATATTAGTGCAGATTATCTACAATAAACAAAGACATAACAAATTAAATAATTATTTGAGGTCATTACATCTGGACGAATGACTGAAAACTCTGAAATTATCGTACATTACGGGATTTTTTTCATTATTGATCGTACATCGTACAGAGGTCAAAATTATCGTACAAATACGATAATTATCGTACATCACACTGGGGCTTTTACACTGGGCTCATTTGCTGCGGTCCGAGCTCGAGCACGTTTGTTCCCGGCGCCCCCCGCAGCGTTGGTCTGGTTTTACTCTCAACTTGATTCTATCGAACCCTGTTGTGTTTGCGTGCATATTACGTCATCGCAAACGTGCACGGCGCATGATAGAAAACAGAACGCGGGTCAACATTGTGTTTTTTATTAATTCGCTGCTGTTATGAGTGAACAATACAGGTTTACTGTGCGTGTGTCACATAAGGTGGACTTCTGCTGCTTGCAAACGGACTCTTTTGAAGAGACAATTTGTTGCCCTGATTCCAGGCTCAATGCACGAATACACTGCAGGCTCACTCTCGCTTGTATCCAAGGTAAATCATCAACACTATTATCCCTTACAAGTGTTTTATTTAACCCTCTGGGGACCAAGGTGTTTTTGGGGCCCTTGTGATGTTTTGCCATGCACTGACATTTGTGCTTTTTTCAGTTATTTATAAACATGTTAATGGCAAAGGTGTAAATTCACTCATGATTCAAATTTAAACAGTATGCTATTTTTGCGTTTACAGACACTAACGTTATTCTATATCGCGATTAGAACAAAGCACAAGAATAAAACACTTACACACTTCTCAGCTGGATCTGTTGCTCCTTGAAGTGAAAATAAACCAGCACTTGTTCTGAGGTAGGTAAATGTCCCAGGATTATTCCTCACAGCCGCGCAAGACGACAGTACATAAATCTGACTAAATATTGTGTGTTTACAGAGTTCATGTGGGCGTTAACACGTCTCAATGTGTTGCTTCAGATCATTTGCGTTTGAATAGCGTGCGCTCTCCGCCGGCATGTCACATTACCAGAATAATGAGATGCGAGGATGATAATTAGAACGGCTGACACCTCTCTCTTTTTATATAGATGACATAAACGGAGAATATTTATTTTAGTTTTGAATCAGATCATTTATAAGTACAAACTTAAATGATTTTAAAGATATATTGCTCATGGCTGGGTGAATAGTATTCGCTGAGTTTTGTTTAAAGGATAATTCCGGTATTTAGCACTTTGAGTCTATTTTCTTGTTTGAACGAGAGTGGGACTAAGAAATTTTGACAATGGGTCCTGTCTCGACTTTTTGACAATTTTAGAATTGTATCTGACCGCTTCAGAGTGGCTGTCTACGAGCATACTGAAACATGTCCTTAAAACAACCCTTAACGTTCATTTACAAAACTTGGTTAGCCTAAGTTACAGTTCTGTGCAAATGCATACATGTAGATAAACAGCACTTTGTCAGAAAGCATTTCATGATCTAGACCGACAAACATATTATTAATAATTAATAACATACTAGTTGGAAAATGCAATGATGTATATGCTGTTTTGTTTTTTACTTTCCTGACAATTTTATATTCCAGCTAATATTATTCAGTGAATTAATATTACCCAGTGAATTATTCCTCACTCTTAGTTTAAACCTATTAAACGGCACATAAACCTTCTAAAACTGTTTAAAATGAATTACATTTCTGCAAAGGTGATATGACTCCCCTGTCAATTATTTTATCCATATGAAAACATTAGACTTTTAACATTTATTTTGCCTATTGTTAACATTGTTGCTGCTGATGCTTATAAATTTAGATTTAGTTTGGCTAAGATCAGTTTGCTGCTTCAATGGTATCAAATAAAGAGGTTCCAGGGTTTGGTAGTTCTTTTCTACGGACTGCTTCCACATATTCTTTCAGCTTTGGCCATACCTCAATGGCTCTCTCTGCAACAGGCAGATTTTCTACCAATCTGTGTCCACAGAATGGAAGCGGAAAAAGAGATGAGCCAGTAAGTTTTGAATAATCCTGCTCTCTCGCAGGGACATTGTGAAAAACAAAGTGCATTGCTCTCAGAAGTTTCTCAATATTCCATGTGGAAAAGCCAGTCTTGAATGAGTTGTGTACCGTGTGCAGTCCACAGCTCCCAACCGAAATTAGCTGCCGACCTCCATGTAGTTCACCATGTTCTTGCTGGAGATTATTATTTTTAATTTTTTTTTGACAATGAACATGCCAGAAAGAGAACATGAAAACACGGATGAAATCTACCCACCTACCAATGCTATTTTCTTCCCCTTAATTTTTTTTTCAAAGATATGCAAGCCTGCCAGATTGATCTTGACTTTCTCTGTCAATCTTGAGGTTACAGCTACGAGAAATCAAAACAATTGTACCTTTAGTTTTAGTGTTATCAGTATAAAAGGCTGCAAGTCTATAAAATGTATTCTGTAATCTCGGAACGTCTGCTCTCTTTAGATGACTTTCCTGAATTAGAGCGATATCAATCGCTTTCCTGCGCAAGTAGAGCAAGTAAAGAGTTTGGCTCTCTTATTTTGACTTAAATTGCTGGAGATTATTGGGGAACTTAAAGTACTACATGTTGGGGCCATCCATACTAATGGAAATGAGAGGTTTCAGGCCTAGTATGTGCACACATTTCTGGGAACAGAAATAAATAAATGATGAGACACCAACAAAAAATGCTGAAAATATGTTACAGACATATTTGGTAATTGCAAATTTGCTTTAATAAAAAAATGAAAGCTGAAGTCGGCAAGATTTTTTTATTTATTACTTGGACAACACTTACAAAAAATACAACAAAAACAACTAGCCTAACTAATATAAATTTCAAACATTACTAAAGACAATAAACAGTTAGTTATAATATAAAGCACAAATAAATACAACTGAATAAACTGAATAAAAATGCAAATGGAAAAAAATAGTGTTTCAAGGTTTTATAGGTTTGGAATGACATTAGGATGAGTAATTAACGACTCATTTTGGGTGAACTAACCCTGTAGAGTGCATTGTCCAAACTCCTACAAACTTTTTCCATATGGAGAAGTTATTCTGAGGAAACATGCTTATTTTAATGGATTTCTGATGCTCTGTGGCCTAACAGCAAATTGTAAACCATCAGACAACTGACAAAATGGAGGCTGCAATACTAAGGTTGTCCACTAGACGGAGGCATAGAATAAGAAGCCTAATCTTTTTCCTTTTTAGTTTCAGTTACAGTTAGAATGACATAAATGCATGAACAAAAGAACAACTATACTTTGAAATGGTGCAGTAGATCCTCACTTGTTAAATGTTCCATGAACAATGATCCCAGATAACTGGACTGGACAAAACCAGCCTCCCAAAATCGAACATGGACATCTAGTTGTTTATTTTTTGTTGAGTGGTTTAAACTCATCAAACATCAACACAAACGGTCCTGTTAAACGGTTAACCACAAACGGTTAACTGCAGTAATCAGTTGATTACTTGCCAGTGCAAGTCCAAATTTTAAAATGTAGCTGGTTTTGTCCTTGCCACAAGAGAAAGATTCAGAATCAGGAAACATTGCTTACAACAACTCAGAAACACCTTCATTGGCCGCGTAAGAGTGGTAATAGACAGCAGTGTTCAGACACCAGAGCACCTCAGCCTGCAGGCGCATTCGAGCCAAACACAGATCGCTCGATTTTGCTCCACAAACGTTGGTGACTACAGCATCAGTTGTCGTCGTAACGTTACTTGTAGATTTGTCGGTCCTGCCAATGTAACTAGACATAGTTGTTTGCTGTCTGACTCTTACCGTGTATACATCGAATACAGTGAATACATCGAGTCAGCGGCTCGAGCCTCGAGTCAGTAAAGCAATAAAAGCATGTAGACCAATACAACCCAAACATTTAAAATGTGCGCACTTTCCTTTTATTGGCTTACGATGTTATCAGAATCAGAGAGTTGACACGTGACCGAGCACTTCTTCAATCTGATAGGCCGAGCACTGCCTACAGCTACAGGTTGCTCTGCTCCGAGTCCCTCCGAACATTTGATTGTAGTCGAGATGGTAAGTATAGGCCTATCAAATCCTTTACCAAATGCCTTTATGTAAAAAACAGCCTGCACAATTTTGTCAAGAACCTCAATTTTTATGTCTCTAGTAACATCAATGCCTAATTTTGTTTTTTCATATGTCTCATTCCCTCATCGTGACATCAAAGGAGAGAGTTGGTATGGGGAATGGCAAAGGCCATTCTGAGGCAGTGCGTAAATACATTTGTACAGAGACTGTGGGGCTGTGGGAGGATGCTTTAGAGGAGTCGAGACCAGCAGTATCAAGAGAAGAAATGGATGATAGACTGTTGGTTTCATGAAGTGAAGTCCTGGACCACTGAATGTGCAAGACTAGTCTTTCACTGGGCAATTCTGAGATCTCAGACAGGTTGCAAAGCGCATTCCCAAAATCAGGGTCCTCAAATTGAAGAAAAAACTGTCCTTGTAGTTGCAACTTCTCTTGAAGAATACTGACCAGAGAGTCCACTGATTCAGGCATTTCAGGAAGCTGAACTCGCCGGGCTTCAGTGGAGGAAATGATGACTCGCAGTAGTAAAGCCAGTAAAACAAGAAGTTTCAATTGATGGTTTGTTTATTTTTTTCATTTTTAAATTAAATAAAGTTGCCACATACCATTATAGGCGCATTCAGTGCTGCAGATATGTCCTAAGGGTCACATACACTTTCTCTCCAAAACTGTATGGAATCAAAGGGTGATAATCATTTAAGTCACCAGGATCAAGGACAACCATGTCAGGATAGTTGCTTTCAACAAGTTCGTATATATACCAGGTTGAGAGTCTTTTTGATATAAATGACACATTGGCAGAAAAGAGCAATGTGCTATCTATCTTGAAGAACTCAGGCTGTATCTGGTATCCAGTAACTGGATGAAAGAATCTTAAGTGTTTTCTCAATGCTCACTCACTCTTGATACCATTAACACTGGACAATGTCACTCTGCTTAAGCTGTTCCACCAAAAAAATCATGCTGATCAACAGTCCTCAAAGGGAAGTCACTTACTTTGACAGTTGCGATTTGACTGCGACTAATCAAACAGAATCGACAGAACTTATCTATATTAAAGTTTTCCTGGTGGCCTGCAAGACTGTGAGCTCCAAGATTATCTGCTCAAAGGTTCCAGATTTTCAGGAAGATTTTCAGGTTCAAATTTGTCCTAACCAAATCTCTTAACATCAACACATTTTCCTAAAACAGCTAACTGGATTGATATTACAGTAGATCTACAGTTTGCAGGTAGATTTAACACAGCAGTAATTTTGTGAATTTTGCCTAAAGGGTTGCAATTTCTAAAATCATCTATATAAAAGGCTAATGTCTGGCTCACACTACAGGAGTTTTAGGCCGATTTATGCCCGATTTTCCCCTCCCGCGAATCGGAGAAAAAATCTTGTTGAGGACATCGATCGGTTCCGATGTTCGGCAAAGATTATCTGGTAATGCAAGGCGTTCACAGATCGAATCTTGCACCTGCCGATCTGCTCTCACGTCTCGCATCTGTTTTAAACATACCAGGTAAGAATGACTTAGTTGTTAGCGCTCTAGGCTAGCAAATGTAAACATTAACTGTTGGAATGTCAGCTAACCTTACCATCTGCTACATACATGTCTGTCAAAAGATAACATACCAATTAATTAATATGTAACGTCCACAAGACACTCTCAAACCCCCACCCACCCACACACACACACGCACACACACACACCATCCTCTCTCAACAAAACATAAGGGTAACCATAGACTGTAAAAAAAAATCAAACACAGGCACCAACCTTTATAATTGGTTTTTATATAGTATGTGTGTTTTTTACATTTTGAGAAAAAAAATAATAATTCAAGGGACATTAAAAGATTAGTATAGCCCATTTATATTTTAATAAGATTAATTTAGCTGAATGTAGAGGTGTGTATCAGTGTATTTTCAGTGGAAGAGTTGAAGACAAGAGTAACCACATTAAGGACTCAATTTACAAAACTTCTCAAACCAAAACCTAGTGGCAGTGGGGAGAAAGGCCTCACAGAGAAACAGAGATGGCTATTAACTAACTTGGACTTTCTGAAGAAACATGTTGCCCAACGCCCAAGTGAGACCAGTGTAAGTACAGTATATAATATTATGAACAGACATGACATGTGCTATTGTGTCTTTTACCTTTTTCCTTCACCCCATGACGTTTTTTTTAATTGGGTAACTTCTGTTAAACTGTAAATAATCAGTGATGTGTTTTAAAAATGGGGTACAATGAGGTGACATTATTCTCCTCACAGTTCATCCATTCAATTTTTAAAGAATACTTAAAAGAATTAACAAATTATTTTCAGCAGACCACGAATAAAACAAAAAACCGAGACATGTTTTTCCACAGCAAAATTACAAAGGTGCGAAATATTACTGGATTACAGAGATAAAATAATCTGGAGGAACATAGCACATTGAATTTAGTAGAGCTCTTGGCACACACACACATCCTGTGATACTGATGTCACATTAAAATAACAAGTGTAACAAAGGTAACGTGCATCTCATTTCCCTATGGATCAAAAATATTTGTAGCACTACCTTATTATTTGAGATGATTTGTTTCACCTCTTTGAATGGAAGTTCCCCAGAAGTGCAATCCAATATATAAAAATGCATTTGGCACATTTGGTAAAAGGTGGAAAATTACAATACAGAGCGATATTGTAAAACAATACAGTGGAATTGTTATGGCAGTACTTTGTTGATATGGATGGATAAACGTTTACAAACCCTGTGTGGCATCACGAGCTTGGGCGAATTGCAGAATAGAGCTAAATGTCGACTACGCCACCCCAGAATACTGGGGACTAACCGCCCTAAGGGCGCACAGATTCGTTATCAACGTGGGCAAAGAGAGGTGGTTGAAACACATGTGCAAAAATAAGTATTTTTATTTCTCATATGCATTCACATAATAAATAATTAAAAAGGTCACATAATCTCAGGATCAACTTCACGGTAACATGCACCATCTGTATCAAACAACATACTCAATACTCAATCTCAGGCTCAACTTCACAGTAACGTGTATCATCTGTATCAAACACAACAACATACTCACAATTAACTCATTTGACTGGAGTGGTGGTACCTGGAGGTACAGGCTAGCCGCTAATTTAATATGAGCCCCTATCCCCATACACGCACTCCCACACACACACACACACACGTGAAGATTAGCTGCAAACAGACACACGGAATAGGTGTAACCACCCCACACACAATGGCAGCTAGCCACCCCTCTCCAGGAACCTCCAGCTCCTACAAAAGAAGAAACACACAAAAATGGATCAGCACCTTTAAAACACAAAATATAAACTCACCATAACACACAGAACATACAAATCACTGTTCTCCTAAGAGAAAACATTCAAAGAAAGAACACCGTTCACTCAATCAACAGTGATTAATACAATGCACGGCAAACTATAACGACCAACAAGCAATCATAAACAAACTCCATCCACTATTGCATCACGGGTGAAACGGTGGCCGTGGGTAAAGGCAGACCAACCAGCAAACAGTGTCCTTACGGCGTGCAGTCATCCAGAGATTAATCGAAAAAAAAAAAAAACATACATCAAAGTTACAGATGGCCGCGGGTATAAGCCGACCGACCAGCACACCGGATCATCACGGCGTGCGCAGTTACCAGGAGATACACCAGAAGCAAAACAGCAACGTAGTCTCACTCAACCGTTCCCCACGTTAGATTTGCCGCTCGATCCCATTAGATACAACGGGGGAGCCCTCAGATCCGGTGTAGCAGTCGATTCTGTTCCCTACAGGAATTTGTGTTCCCCCTCAAAGAAGCATGTCTGCGCATGCGTAGCAGATGCATCAAAGCACAACTGGAAGTACGGAAAGCATACATAAATATAAGCTAGATTGAAAAACTTGCTTATAATAATAACTTTTTTTTATTAAAAAATAATACTTTTTTAACCTTTTGGCTTCGCGTACATCCAGTTGTGCTGCTTGTCGTATTCAATTCTGATGGTACGTATGGTAACCTGATGGTAAACTATACTCTTTGTGGTAAAGCGGCAACTACGCACGATTTGTAGTATGATTTCGTAAAGGGAACAGGAATTCCTGAAGGGAACAGAATCGACTGCTACACCGGCCCATTCATGGCCACGCGGGGATACAGACGCCTAGTCGGAAACATGCCGCTGAGACGAATCGGCTGCACGCACACCGCAGACAGGGAGACCAGACCGCGGTTAACCCTTAGGCGGCCGTGGATGAAAGTGACAGCTGACGCCGCCAAGGCACAAATCCTTGTCCTCTATCCTTTGACGCCCTGTAGTGGAAAATTTTAATCTTATGTTAATCTTACATTAATATTATGATAATCAGTAGTTAATTTACTAGATGGATTTAAATTATGTGTCTTCTGATGATTTTGAAAGAACATGAACTAAACTGTGTACGTGCATAGTGTGACATACAGGAGCAGGTGGAAGGGGACCTTTGACCTTAGGGCCTGGTCGGCTTTTGACCAGTGTATTTCTGTATTAGGCTATGGTCTGAAGAGAGGGAGAGGCGCCTGTTGTGCCCTAAAAAGACATAACAGTTCGCTCATATCTGTAAACTTAGCAGAAAAAGGTCCTTGAGAAGAGTACTTAAACCCCCCTCCTGCTTCTCTCTGTGTGTCACTCCTCGCACGAATTGAACTTTGTGTGTTTGGACTGAACCTATTCCTGCAGGAATAAAATACTTCTTTATTGAATTTGACTCTGAATGACTCTTTCTCAGAGATACTGATTGGTTAGTAAATTTTGCCGTAACAGCCCAAATCCCCTTCCTTTATAGGCAACATGCTTCTTGAAGAACTCCAATTTCCTCAACAGCCAAATCTGCTTCATATGATATCACCATTTCTCATATTATTACAGACTGACTGTGTGGTCATAATAATTATAGTATGTTAGTACTGCATAGGATGGTTTTAGACATTTTTCATAAGCTAAATAGATGATTTTCGGATTACATCAGAGTCAGTGTGCAATGCACACACATCACACATTAACTTGGTCAGAACAATGTTTGTAAAAGTTTACAAATACTTCTGGCCGTATGCAAAAAACTTACTTTGATTGAAATTCTACTAATAATGTTATAATTTAATCTTTTATCTCATCAACCATAAGACCATGTCCCTTTCAGGCCTGGGCCTTTTCCCACCCCCAGGCCTGCAAAGAAACGCAGCAAAAGTGACATAGATACTTTTGAGCAACAAAAACTCAACCTGTTACAGCAGATGTCTGCTTCTGTTCTTGCCCCTCCAGATGCATGCCATTCCTTTGGAAGTCAGGTTGCTGTTGAACTCAGGTTGATTAAAAATATAAGTATACAGACCAAGGTAAAAAGACAAATTATGAATGCTTTGTTTGAGGCCCAGGAGGCTGACCAATCTAGTTCCTCACACATGCCACCAGCCATATACCCTTTTCTTACACCTTCAGAAATGGCCTCCTCAACCCCTGTATACACACAGATGCCTCAACACTACCATCAATACAAGCCTCCTCAGGGCCCTGTTCAGCCTCAAACATTTTTGAGGATGCTAGATTTGGAAGAGTAGTTGCATATAAAAGTGCTGTACATTACACACATTTTCACATGCACATTATTTATGTATTTATTTATTGGTTACTTAACTCTTGTAATGTATGATATGTCATTATATATTGCTATTAAAACTTTTGTGAGAGTCAAAATTAACATTTTTGAGTTGCATGAATGGTTTCAAATGTTCATTTGGCACTTTAATCCTTATTTATGTTGAAAATACTTGAATAAACAACTGAAATGTGATCATGAATGCTGTCTATTTAAAACATTAAAAAATTAAGCTATAAGAGATTCAATTATACAAATATAAAATCTCATCAAAATACAGGACAACAGAATCAAATAGTAGTGTTTTAGATCACTACCAACAAATCAATCAACAGGAAAATAAAACAAAAATAATGTACATAGTTAACAGATTACATTACATAAGTCACTAAAGTACAACTAGCAAACACTTCTTTTTGTCCATTGCCTAAATGTATTTTTCTTGCCATGGCACCTGGCCAGCAGGTGACACAAAGTAATCTTTAAGTAGCTCACGCTGCTGCTTAGCAGCTAGGCTACGTGAACTTTCAGCTGGCACACATTGCATGGCCCCCAGACCATCTCTCCTCCATGCTCCTTCTTTGACTCTGTGGCCTGCATCCTCCCAGTCTGCCAGTGCTGGAGACTTGTAGGCCTCTGAACGACGATCACAGAGGAAGTTGTGGAGGCATGCTGAAGCAAGGGTGATCTTAGTGACACTCTCTGGGTGTAGGAGGATTTGTGGAGCAGAACACTCTAAACCTATTGGCGAGAATGCCAAAGGCATTTTTGACAACTCTGCGCGCCCGTGAGAGTTATAGTCCCTCTGGTTGTGGTCCAGCTGCCTGAAGGGGTAGGGTTTCATCAGGTCTGTTCTCAGAGGAAACGCCTCATCTGCCACAAACTTATAGGGCAGCACAATATCAGAACCGGGGAGCTTTTCTGGAGGAAGAACATTCAGGAGACCCTGGTCCAGTGCTTTCTTCATGTCAGAATGGGCAAAAAGCTCAGCATCTGAGACCCTGGCCTGAGTACCAAAACTAATATAAATGAATTTATAATTAGCATCAACAGCTGCCATCATGAGAACAGAAAATCTGCCTTTATAGTTGTGCCAAATGCTCCCACTGTGGGCTGGGGGCTGGATGTAAATGTGTTTGCCATCAAGGGCACCTAGACAATGTGGAAATTGCTATTTCTCCATAAAGTTCTTGGCACGCCATTCATCCTCTGATTTTGGTGTCTGAAAATATAAAAGCATTGTGCTGAATTTCTAAATATATTAATTCAAGTCACCTTCCCCCCACCACCACACACACACACACACACACACACATTTTTTCCATTTCAGCAGTAACTAAATTGTTCAATCAATTCTCCCCAGTCAAGCCTAATAAATGGTAAATGGACTGCATTTATATAGCGCTTTCATAGAACCAATGGCCACCAAAGCGCTTTACATTTTGCCTCTCATTCACCCATTCACTCACCGAGGGCAGTGTCAGCCATACAAGGCGCCATCCAGCTCGTCGGGAGCAGCTGGGGTTAGGTGTCTTGCTCATGGACACCTCGACACTAGGTCAGGTGGAACCGGGGATTGAACCACCAACCTTTCGATTTGTAGACAATCTACATGAACCACTGAGCCAATGCCGCCAATAATATCTTGCATAGTTCATAAAGACAAACAAAAATTTATTTTATCATATTTGTACATACTGCATGTCAGAATGTGTGCTGTTGTGATACTGATGATAAAAGTATTAAGGATATCTAACCTTTAGAAAATCATGATGTAGGGCTGCATACGTGTCTTTCACTATATAAGATACAGTAGTGGCCCCAATTCTGTACTGAAAACTCAGTGATTTGTAGGTTTCGCCTTCAACAGAAAGTTAACATTACTGCAAAATGAAAACATAAGAGACAGACCTCTGCATTTGTTATATATACAAACCTGTTGCCAAGAATCTGAGGATCAAGGAGAGCCTCTCCCTGGCTGTAATTGCCCGCCTCATCTTGGTGTCCTGTCGGGTGAAAAGTGGCTCTACTCTCCCTAGCAGAATTTCAAATTCTTCTGAGGTCATGCGCAGCAGCTCCCTGAAGCCTGACCTATCCTCCGACTATATATGAAACAAACAAAAAACTACATTTTAACCCTTGAATTAGTAATTTCATAGCCATTTGAGTCCCACTAGCAATATTAATAATAATTATATAGGTAGATAGGTAGATAGATAGATAGATAGATAGATAGATAGATAGATAGATAGATAGAGTGAAAGAGGGGATTGTGTGTGAGAGAGAGGGGACTGTTTGAGCATGTGTGAGGAGAGAGAGAGAGGAGAGAGAGAGAGAGAGAGAGAGAGAGAGAGAGAGAGAGAGAGAGAGAGAGAGAGAGAGAGAGAGAGAGAGAGAGAGAGAGAGAGCAAACTGCAAACCATTGTTAAATGTACTAGTAGACACATTTCTTCCTAATAGCACCAATTGTATTTTCATTTTACTGCACAGATGTAGCAGTTGCCAATATCGCTTTTGACCTAGGTAGCCAATATTATAACGGTAAAAATTCTAACACACTACGATAGTAATAAGGTCAATTAAATTCTTACCTCCATTTCTCGCTGAAGAACTGACAATCCATGTTGAGCCCGTCTCCCCAACCATTTTCTCATCCACACTCGTTTATTCTTCCGCTTTTGGTTTTTCTGACAACAAACGATCATTATTGATACAGCAAGTTTTCGTGTTACAGTATCCATTTTGTTTACATCCGCTTTCCCGCTTCCGATCTGCTGCGTAGATCACGTGAGGCGCTTCCTCTGGCGATAATCTTAATAACATTTTGTAGTGTGTGATGCGCCAGGATTTTCAAATATTGTAATATGAGCATGTTTAAGATTTGAGGTAAGAAAATCTGCAAAGATTCTCCTTAAGTGTGAATTTCCAGATTTCAAAATCAGTTAGGATTTTAAAACTGAGCCAGGCATAAGGATAGAGTAACCTCTTCCACTGTAACAAATCCACTTTCCCTGTAGTACTTTCCATCTTGAAATGAACTGTAGTGTCCGGGTAGGTATTCATGTGTGAACTCAATTTTATCTATAAAACTGTATTGATTTAACAAGGTTTTAAGCACGCGAATGACTGGCACATGAACAAAGACTTCTTTATGAGCATGTGTATAAAGATATTCTGTAGGTTAAAATATACTGAAGTTCTCTTTGAAGTATACATTTCTTCTATAGTCAGTAGACAAAGTCCATTTTTCAGATATGGCTGCGAAAAGAGGTCATCTTGTCTTAGTCAAGGTGTACTCTCCTCCAGTCCTGTTTTGCCCCCTCGTGGGTTTTGTTTTCTGTTTTGTGTCGTAATAAACTTTGAGTGTCTGCATATCGTCTGCGTTTGGGTTCTCTCCTTCAACCTCATGACAATTACAATTTTATTTGCTGTATAACCCCAATAACGATATCAAATACAATTTTAAAATAAAATAAACAAAGGTACGTTTTATGGCAAAATAAAGCCCAAAATGGTAAAACAAATTCAATTAATTTATTAATAACATAACTGTATACAATTAATCAGAATGTGGTATCATCACACTTTGACTTTGGCAGCAGCCACAGCCAGAGAAAGTATTGGCTGTTGGAGATGCCGCTAGAGATGTCGCAATTTCAGCTTTGTACAGCTTATTTGATTTAATATCAGAATTGTGCAGTAGGCCTACATCAGAAACTCATTTCTGTATTAACTGAACTCATTTCGTTTATATTCATATTTAATAACATTTCAAATTAATATTTAATAAACAGCATTTTCTGAAAATATTGAAACTTCTTGCTGGATATAGCCAGGCTACTCAGAACATTTGCAGCTTTCTCTGATGTAATGGAGAATCAGAATCTCAAAACTTTATTAACAACTTATTACTCTGTTAAGTGTTAACGGTTAAAATGCAGTTAATAAAATAAAAAATAGTGATTACGGGAGATGTCGCCGCACCGGCAGGTGCCAAAGAAAGTCCTGGCCGCTGGAGATGCCAGTGCTGCATTTTGCGCTTGCACAATTGATTAAAATATTTGAAGGTGGCGGGTCTCCAAGTGAAATCTCCGAAGAACTTTATCTTTCCATTCATGTTGACACTTGCGTGTGAGATCCTTCTCAAATGCCAGCTGAATGAGCTGGGCCTTGCGTGTGTGCACATAGAACGTCTGTGGTCGGTGAATACATTCCTCAAAACTGAAAATGAATTTTCACACATTGCGGTTGAAGCACCAAGCGTCAATCCGGTCTTCAAAGCTGTCAGTACACTTGGCATTGCTTCTAATGTTTTGTGGTACTTTGAAAGGAGATTTTGTGTTGTCAATTTCGCGTTTCCTTCTTTGTTTATTTGTGTAGAAATAAACTGTTTAGCAACAATACATTCTGTCTCAACGATGGTTGATTTTGTTAATGACATGATGTGCTGAAGTAACTTCGGATTCAAAAATTGATCGCTCTCTGGGTTCAAAGCAATCAGCGATTGTGCAAGCTGTGTGTTGCGCTCACCGAAGCGATGGTTGATTTCTCCAAGAAGTGTGTCAAGTGCACTGTAATAAAGCCTTCGTAGCTCTGGTTTGTCATTGTCCTTTTGTCCTGTTGTTTCTTCAACGAAATACTGGTGTAAATTATTATTTACTGTGTGTGCGCTGCCGTTTTGAAGGTACGGAAGTAACATCCAAATCAGTGACCGCATGCCACAGCTCTGTGAACTTGGCCTCACAGCGGAGTTCACTCACACACTTAATGGCACTCGCGACCAGTTCAAACCCAGTCAACAGCTCCATGTCCTCACTTTGCAAAAGCTTGTTATTGCCATCCAGCAACATCAACACTGTCTTTACAAAGTGTGCGATGAACATAAACGCAGGCTGAGAAATTTCCCTCAAAAGCCCAATGGCCTCCATCCTCACCTCAGCACCATATGTGCGCTCTGCGTCGATCTCCGAAAGCAAAGAAATTATCTCCTTGTAAGACTTTATGTACTGTTGATAAATGTCCTGTCCATCTCTGCTCAAGAAGTCGCTTTAATCGCTCGCATTTGTACTGCGCCGAAACAGTAGGCTTCCGAAAGAATCTGTACAGGGTGCAACATACATCAAAACAATCGGTGACTGCTTTCACTGCTGTCAAAGTGTTCACAACCACCAGGTGCAGCTGATGGTTCATGCAATGAACATATGGGATTTCTCGGCGCAGCTTTTCTTGGAGTAGTTTCTGCACACCGCCATTCTTTCCAGCCATTACAGAAGCTCCATCATACACCTGACTTAAAATTTGTGAGGTGTTCAGTCCGGCTTTTGCCAGTTCTTCCATTATTTTGTTTGTCAGTGTGTTGGCATCTGCTGTAGCTATTGTGAGAAGACGTTCTGTTGTTTCATGTATTGCAGACACGAAGCGAATAACTATAGATATGTTCTCACATCCAGTGGGGTCCCGTGTCCCATCCACTTTAATAGTATACCACGAATCCCCCACCTCTTGAACAATGGAGTACATCAGTAACGATGTTACTCATAATGGCGATCAGTTCATTTTGCATATCCGGACTTGTGTAGCTTGCATTACGGGGGATGTGTTTTATTATTTCAGACAATGTAGGGTCTTTCTTAACAGTATAATTCAACAGGGAGAGAAAAAGACCACTACCATCCTCTGCCATGTCATCGAACGCACCCCAGCTCCCCCTGAATGGTAACTGATTTTCAGCGAGAAATCCCACAACATCAATTAGAGCAGACACGTAATAACGATTTCTGCTTAGCTGATCAGAATTAAGAAGTGTGGAAATTTCCCCTCCACTATCCATGCGCCTCTGGTGTTCTTTCCATCTTGCCAGACATGCCAAATGTTCTTTTGAACTTGCGTGTTTATGGAATCCCTTGTCTTTTTCAGCGGCATGTTTCCAGTACCCGGTACCCTTTAACTGTGAAAGTCGAGTCTACTGCGGCGTGCACACTTTTGAACACTCGACATGGGAAGCAGAATGCTGCATCAGCTTTGACACTAATTCAAGCCAGTCACGAGTCTGATACCATAAAGACACAAAGGAGCGATTTTTATTATTATACAAGCGAGCAGGGTATTGCTGTAAAATGATCTGATTCGGTCCTTCATTTCCAAGATCATCAATGGCCTGCAGCTTTGACCCAGTCACAGTCACAGCGACGCCGATCACGTCACTACTACTAGAAGGAGTAGGCCCATTCATAATTACACCCGCTGCTCTGTCTACGCTGTGAACTTGTGTCTCTTTAGACAAATTCTCAATTACCATCTCATTAGCTCCAGAGTCGTCTCCACACACGTTGTTATTGGTCAAAGTCGTCTTTGTCAACGATAAATCTTTAAACCACTTTCTTATATCCATAACTTTGCTGTAGGACTACAAAACCATCAAAATTTGATTCTGAGATCGCATGCAATGTGAACACAGTGAACATGGTTGCTGAGAGGAATAAATTCCGCCAGTGCACTCAGAGACTCGGTGAACCTATCGTTCAATATGTGGCTGCTCTGCGTGAATTGCTTGTGAACTGTGACTTCGGCGCGCTCACGGATGACATGATTAGAGATCAGATCGTAGAGAAGACATGCACTCCACGTATTCGGGAACGTCTGCTTTTGGAAACGGACGTCACTCTTCAAAAGGCAATTACTATCGCCGGACAAATTGAGTCTGCAGTAGCGGATGCTAAAGCTATGGAACGCACTGAAGCTTCAGTTAAAGTGGTGCATACTGGCTCGCGTGACAGTGCAAAACCGCGGTGGCGACAGAGACCTACTTCACGTAATTTCACAATTTCTCATCCGATGCCATCAAATGAATCACAGAAAAAGCTAATGGATGCAAAAAAATGCTTCCGTTGCGGAGTTACTTCACATCTTGCAAACTATTCCAAATGCCCAGCAAAACTGTCTAAATGCAGACAGTGTGGTAAAGTTGGACATTTTGCCAGAGTTTGTCGCAGTTCTGCATCCACGTGCAAGAAGTTTCTGCACCTAAGTTAACTGTCTTAAAGGGTACCTATCATGGAATTTTGAAAATTACCTTTCATGTAGTGTGTAACATAGATCTAAGTGAACAAAAACATCCTGCAAAGTTTTAAATATGAAAGTTCACCGTATACAAAGTTATTGTCTCTCAAAAGTAAGAGTCGACTCTGAGTCGCTGATATGAATCGATAGACGAACGATGCATTTTCTCTAACTTTCATACATCACTTGTACAAGTTATTTGAATTCGACACGCCCACTCAGTGCGCGCGCCGAGGCGCAGACAGAGAAACCTGACAACATCATGTCGACCAGACTCTGTTCTGAAGTGCGAATCAAAAGCAAACTTTTTTTTTCACTGCCCAGGGACAAGCATGTGAAGACTCAGTGGCTAGAGTTTATATTTACAACTATACCACACAAGTATAGCCACCTTGAGCTGTGTTCGCGTTATTTTAATGACGATCGCTTCACAAACACAAATGCTTTCAAGTGTGAATTCGCGAGTCGCCTGATACTGAAGGAACGTTCAATACCAAGTTTATTTGGATCAGCTTCCTCCTCCGAATCACAACCTGTAAGTACTATTAATAATTGTTGCTTTTATGTGTGTGTGTGTGTGTGTGTGTGTGTGTGTGTGTGTGTGTGTGTGTGTGTGTGTGTGTGTGTCTGTGTGCGTGCGTGTGGTGTGTGAGAGAGTGAGAGTTACGCTCAGCAGCTTCTAGGTCTCCAATGTCATTTTTTTTGTTTTTTGAAATATGTGAAATTATGTGAAGTGTATTGTAGTACTGCAGTGCTTTATCAATATGTTTAAGCTTTGGGCTAACGCAAAATATAACTGACTGCGTCATCTGACCAATCACCGCAGATTAGCGTCACGCAAAGGAGGGGTTTGGACAAATGAGTCGTCAAACGAATCATTAGGGAGTCGGTGAGCAAATCAGCTAAAAATAAATGCATATTATAAGACAACAAAAGTGTTTTTTGTCATTGCATGCATGTAAAACTGTTGTTGGGGACTCCCAGAACATTATTAGGAACATTTTAAATGCCATAATAGGTACCCTTTAAGCATTGAAACGCCACTGCCGATGAAACAGAAACAAAATCTTACATGTAATGTTTCTTTGCACACTGCCTGTGGGAAATAAGTCGATGTTGAATTACTGGTGGATACTGGCTCAGCTGTTTCCATTCTCCCAGAACATCTGTACCACCAACACTTTGCAGATAGCGCTCTTGCTGTGCCTAATGTTCATTTGGTGACGTATTTGAAAAAGACTATTCCAGTGTTAGGGTGCCTTGCCACTACAGTTCCCTTTATCGAAAAAGGGAACTTCGAGATGCGTCGAACGACACGGTGGGAACGCCTCTTGCGTGATTGCGTCTGAAGCATCTATGCCAACTAGTCCAATGGAATGAGAGAATGAGCGTCACGGGCGGGTGACGTCATGAACCAGGAAAGGATAAGAGCACTTCCGCTGCTCGCCGGCATTTAGCTTCTGTTGCCTCAGCAAGCGATCTGTGTCAAACTGTCTCTGTCTATTTATTGTTGTCTGTTACAATATTGTCGGAAACGTTATGGCGAAACAAATGTACAAACAGTGTGTTCCTCCCTGCCCGCGTTTATTTAAACGGGTGGGGACACACACAGCTTTGTGGCATTTTGTTTGAGAGTAAGAGCATGCTGAGTGCTAACATTGTGAAAGTGAAACTGCCAGATTAGCATGCTCTGCTCTCGCCTGTCACTCTGTATGATAGTGGCAGGCTCGCGATTCTCACGGGATGACAGGACCCGCGTTTGCCGAGGCGACGCGGAGAATGCATTCCTGGGGATCGCAAAAGGATCTTTTGGAGGGGTGGGAGAACGGTCCGAGGGCCTTTTCTTCTTCCTTGCCCGGAAGATCCAGCTCTATCTCCCCGGTGTTGGAAGCACGCTCTGCGGTTTCTTCCGCTCGGGGAGAGAGAGCCCTTTTTTCCTTCATTTCTTCCTCCGAGGAGGTTTGTGTTGAGAATATTGAAAGTGAAAGCAAGCACACACACTGTTGAATTAGATTCGCCATCTATTTTTCCAGTATATGATGAACTGGTGGAGGTTTTGTCCCGTGCTGTTAGTAAATTAAATATTTAATGGCCAGCTGAGAAAAAGGAACGCTCGTCCTAAGAAACTTGACGAGCGTTTTCTTATTTCTATCACATTATCTCCACCACGAGGCTTCCATTTTTTCCCTGATTTACACACTGAATATTTAAATTATGGAATAAACCGTATTTATCACTACTTTCAGCCCTCGTGTTAAATGTTTATTCAAGATTAGAGGGTTGAAAGATTACGGTTATGATATGATGCCCCAGGCTGAACAGAAATAAAAATAGGAAAATGCTATTTTTTCACCTGGTCCAGTATCATCATTTAAGTCTCTGCTTTGCTCATAAGCCTATACTAAAGAATCTCGCGTTTGCCGAGGCAGCGTGTAGGTTTAATGTTGTAATCAGAATCTAGCTCGGATCTCGCGTTTGCCGAGGCACCGCTTAGATTTCGAGTGTATTTTGCAAAAATAAGATTCTGTGGCTGGGATCTCGCGTTTGCCGAGGCAGCGCGTAGGTTTAAGCAGAACTACTTTGGTTTTATGGGTAAAGCTTATACGGCAGCAGGTCAGCTGGAGAATGTTTATAGAAATCTATATTATAATGCTCCAGGCTTATCAGGCCGATCTGCTGGGGTTCTGGATATAGCGAAATTTGAGCCTTCGGGTCTCTTCGGCGACGCATTCCATGCGGTCGTTGTTAGGTGATAAAAGATATATATATATAAAAAAAAAATATATATAATAAGGTTTCTCCCTCGCTGTGTCCAGCCCCCCTGGGGCTGCTGGGCGTGAGCAGCCCCAGCCGTCGAGTTCATCATATTATGTGCACAGAAAGAGAGTGCTGCGTCTCGTGTTCCTCCATGTAGATACTGGAGACAGAGGCAACCCTCTCAACCGAAGTCGCCTAAGCCTAAGCCGGATCTGAGGACCGTTCTTCAGGCGAAGAAAGCTTCGGTTCAAAAAAAAAAAAAATAGGTCCTGATGCTTAGGCATCAGGCCTGTGAGGACAGCCCCGACCGAAGTAGAGTGGTGTACACCTCATTTCACGGTGCCCGTTCCATTTCAGGGTCCTCACGAGACCCTCCTGCCAACCCTGCCACCTCCGGTGCTTCAGGGCGCAGCGGTCTCCAGCGAGTCGCTATCTTTCAGGCTCCAGATTTGGCTCCCTCAGTAACACCAGAGACCAGCCTCGAGGGGCTGGTTCCCTTAGTAAATTTTCTGGCAGCGTGGATGCTTCTGCCGAATATTTCTCATTGGGTCCTGCAGTTTGTAGAGAAGGGATACAGAATCCAGTTTGGCTCTCGTCCTCCTCATTACAGCGGGGTGCTGCCCACAGTGGTGCATCCCGAGCAGGCTCTGGTAATGGGACAAGAAGTAAAGGCCCTGTTAGCAAAGAAGCTATAGAACAGGTGTACTCACCCGTCAGAGAGTCGGGTTTTTACAGCCATTATTTCATTGTTCCAAAAAAGGATGGAGGGTTGCGTCCCTTTTAGATCTTCGCCTGTTTATTCGGTCAGTTCAGAAACTAAAGTTCAAGTTAGCTGACCCTCAAACAGATCGTGACCCAAATCAGATCCGAGGACTGGTTCGTCACGATAGATCTAAAGGATGCATACTTCCATATCTCCATCCTCCCTCAGCACAGGAAGTTCCTGAGGTTTTTTTTCAGGGGCAAAGAATACCAATATCGGGTTCTTCCTTTCGGCCTAGCTTTGTCACCCCGCACGTTCACGAAATGCATGGATGCAGCTTTAGCCCCTCTCAGGCTTCAGGGCATACGCATTCTGAATTATATCGACTGGCTGATTCTAGCGGAATCAGAGCATTTGGCGGTTCGGCACTGAGGTGTCGTTCTCGCTCATATAGAGATGTTGGGGTTGAGGCTCAATGCCAAGAAGAGTGTACTTTCTCCAGTACAGAGAACCACTTTCCTTGGTGTGGTATGGGATTTATTATCCTAACAGCCACAGAAGAGCTGAGGCTAGGCCAGTCACGCACTGTAAAACAGTTCGAGAGACTGTTGGGTCTACTGGCAGCAGCGTCCAACGGAATTCCTTTTGGCATGCTGTACATGAGACCTTTACAGTGCTGGCTCAGGACCAGAAGGTTCCCCCCGAGGGGAAACCCACTTTGCATATCAAGGCACGCGGCGATGCTTTCGTGCCTTAGTTATATGTAAATTCTGGTTCTTAACCCAGGGTCCGGTGTTGGGAGCTCTTTGCCATCGAGTAGTGATCTCGACAGATGCTTCTCTCACCGGCTGGGGAGCGGTAATGGAAGGCCGCTCGGTTCAGGGTCTGTGGAAAAGCCATCATCTTTCTTGGCACATAAATTGCCTGGAGATGATGGCCCGTCTTCAATGCGTTGAGACATTTCCTTCCGGACCTAAGAGGCCATCATGTGCTCGTTCGAACAGACAACACACCAGTGGTCTCTTATCTGAACCGCCAGGGGGGTCTGCGCTCGCGTCCGCTTTGCAAACTGGCGCACCAGATCCTCCTGTGGTCTCTGGGGAAGGTACTCTCTCTGAGGGCAGTGTATATTCCTGGGGACCAGAATATAGGAGCAGACATCCTGTCGAGGCAGGAGCTGAGGCCAGGGGATTGGAGACTCCACCCCGAGGCGGTGGAGAAAATCTGGGAGGCATATGGTCAGGCAGAGGTGGATCTGTTCGCGTCTCAGAACACGACGCACTGTCCTCTCTGGTATTCTCTGACGCACCCAGCCCCCCTGGGGCTGGACGCCATGGTGCAGACGTGGCCGAGGCTACGTCTGTACGCCTTTCCCCCTGTTGCTCTGCTCCCAGGAGTTCTGGAGAGGGTCCGTCGGTATGGAATAAGCCTACTGCTAGTAGCACCACGCTGGCCAAGTCGGATCTGGTTTGCGGACCTGATCCTTCTGCTAGACGGGCCTCCATTGGAGATCCCTTTGAGGAGGGACCTTCTGTCTCAGGCCGGGGGCACAATATTTCTCCCTCGACCAGACATGTGGAATCTTTGGGTTTGGCCTCTGAGGGGGCCCAACTTATAGATAGTGGTCTTTCAGCTGAGGCTGTTGAGACCATCCTAAGCTCCAGAGCTCCAGCTACGAGGAAACTGTATGCGCTTAAATGGAGAGTTTTCTCCTTATGGTGTCACCGACATCAGTGGGATCCGGTTAATTGTTCTGTCAACACAGTAATCGAGTTCCTGCAGGAGCGCTTTGTGTCAGGTCTATGTCCTTCCACACTAAAAGTTTACGTGGCAGCCATTGCGGCTTACCATACCATGGTGGGAGGTATATCTTTGGGTCGAGACCCCCTGATTACACGTTTCCTTCGTGGCACTTTGAGGCTGAGGCCTGCAATTCGCACTAAGGTGCCAGCTTGGGATTTGACTGTAGTTCTAGTAGGCCTGTCTAGGGCTCCATTCGAGCCCTTAGATTCGGTCTCAGAAAAGTTCCTTACTTTCAAGACTTCTTTCTGCTAGCTATTTCGTCCCTAAAGAGAGTTGGTGACCTTCAGGTTCTTTCGGTCTCCCCCACCTGCCTTGAATTTGCACCGGGGATGGTCAAGGCGTTCCTATATCCAAAACAGGGATACGTCCCTAAGGTTCCAACCTTGACTCCGAGGCCTATTGTGCTGCAGGCTTTCTGTCCTCCTTTTGCAACTGCGGACCAGGAAAGACTGCACCTCTTGTGTCCAGTGCGAGCATTGGACACGTATGTACGTCGGACATCCTCAATCAGGAAGTCCGACCAATTACTGATTTGCTTTGGATCACCTAAGAAAGGTCTTCCTGCTTCCAAACAGACAGTCAGTAAGTGGATAGTCGAGGCTATTTCACTGGCATACGAGTACTCGGGCCAGCCTTGTCCTTTGGTGGTCCGAGCTCACTCGACCAGGAGTATGGCGGCTTCTAAAGCCATATTGCAGGGGGTATCTCTTCAAGATGTTTGTGATGCGGCGGGCTGGTCCTCTCCGCTCACATTCGTGAGATTTTACAGTTTGGACCTGGATGCTGCCCCAGGTTCTCAGGTGCTGAGTGCTTAGATCAACAGACTGACACTCAGGTACTTGTAATTATGGCGGGTTGGGTATTCTCGTTCCCACCGTGTCGTTCGACGCATCTCGAAGTTCCCTTTTTCGATAAAGGGAACGTCTCAGGTTACTATTGTAACCATAGTTCCCTGAGAAACAGGGAACGAGACGATGCGTCCCCCTGCCATACTTCCTGCGTCCCTGCGATCGGCTTGCTTCGGCAACTGTCGAAGCTAAATGCCGGCGAGCAGCGGAAGTGCTCTTATCCTTTCCTGGTTCATGACATCACCCGCCCGTGACGCTCATTCTCTCATTCCATTGGACTAGTTGGCATAGATGCTTCAGACGCAATCACGCAAGAGGCGTTCCCACCGTGTCGTTCGACGCATCGTCTCGTTCCCTGTTTCTCAGGGAACTATGGTTACAATAGTAACCTGAGACGTTATATATGAGGGTCACCATACGCAGGCTTCTTTCTACATTGTACCTGGCGGAACACCATTGCTTGGCATGGATCTCTTTACTGCTTTGCATCTTGAAATAAGGAATGGATCTATTGCATCTTTCGCAGAGGACGATCACACTACTGTTAACTTCACTGAACCATTGGGTGTTGCTGCTGGTTTTGTACATAAAGTAAATGTGCGTTCAAATGTGTCGCCAGTACAACAGAAACTGCGCAGGTTGCGATTTGCAGTGAGAGAGGCAGTCTCACAAGAGCTACAGAGGCTAGAATCTGAAGGGATAATTGAAAAAGTGCCATCATCACCTTGGGTGTCGCCGGTGGTGGTCATCCAAAAGAAATCTGGAGGAAATCGACTTTGTGTTGATTTAAGAGGGCCAAACAAAGCTGTCATCATAGATAGTCACCCGTTGCCACATATTGAGGAAGTTTTTACAGACTACGTGGGGCTTCTATGTTCTCTACAATAGATCTCCAGAATACATACCACCAAGTGACTTTGCATCAAGATAGTAGGGATCTGACAGCTTTGTTACCCATGATGGACTCTATCGTTTCACACGGGTCCCTTACGGTCTGGCCTGAGCACCAAGTGCTTTTCAAAGAATGATGTCTCAAATTTTGGCTGGTCAGGATGGTGTGCAATGTTATCTAGATGACATCATTGTCTATGGTGAGAATCCGGAAGTCCATGAGAAACGACTTCAAGCTGTACTTCAGCGTTTGCAAAGCAGTGGGTTGAAGCTTAATGAGGAAAAGTGTCACTTCAGGAAAACTGAGTTACCTTTTCTTGGCCATGTTATTTCAGCCTCAGGCTTGCATCCAGATCCAGATCATGTTCTGGCTATACAACAAGCACCAGCTCCTCATGATGCACAGTCCTTGCGTTCTTTTCTGGGTCTTGCAGGCTGGTATTCAAAATTCATTCCCAATTTTGCGACATTGGTGGAACCTCTCCGTGCACTGCTCCGACGGTCTACTGGCTTTTGCTGGACAGAGGAGGCTCAGGAACATTTCAGCCGTGTGAAAAATCTGATCACTGCTAGCCCAGCTCTTGCATTATTTGATCCTTCTTTACCGACGACAGTCACAACGGATGCTTCAGATTATGGCATTGGTGCTGTGCTTACCCAGTGTCATGGCAGTACTGAAAGAACAGTTGCTTTTGTATCTAGAACATTGTCTGACTGTGAAAGGAAGTATTCTACAACTGAAAAAGAGGCTTTGGCATGTGTTTGGGCGACAGAAAAATGGCGCACCTATCTATGGGGCCGCCATTTCACTCTTTGCACTGACCACAGTCCTTTATCCACACTGCTTTCCACAAAAGGCCTTGGACGAGCAGGTATGAGAATTGCCCGATGGTCTGCACATCTTCTGTGTTTTACATACAGCGTGAAATACAAACCTGGCCGAGATAATGTCACTGCTGATTGTTTGTCCAGACTTCCACTTCCATCAACGGAAGACAGCCAATACCAAGAGCCTGAAATGGTGGCTCTACTGTCTTCTGAATTTGCAGCTGTTACTGTACAGGAGCTGAGGTCTACTTGTGATACCTGTCCTATCCTTCAACAGGTAAAGACCTCCATTGCAAAGGGGTGGCCTCGTAGTGCAAAATGCTTGAATTCTGCTATAGCTCCTTATCATCGTATCAGGAATGAGCTGGCTGTACAAGACGGATATGTAATTCGTGGCACACACCGAGTGATCATTCCTGAAGCTTTGCAATCAAAGTTCATTCAGCTGGCGCATGCCACTCATCAAGGGATGGTGCACACAAAGCAGAGACTGAGGGAATTGTACTGGATGCCTGGCATGGACTGTCAAGTGGAAAATGCCATCAAATCCTGTTCCACCTGTCTCCTGCATGACAAAACTGCCATTACCCATGCAACTCCACTCTGTCCTGTGCCTACTCCAACCACTGCTTGGGAGAAACTGGCTATTGATGTAGTTGGGCCTTTGAATAATGCTCCCCAAGGTTGTCGTTTTTGCAATGACACTCATTGATTACTACAGTAAATGGCCAGAGATTGTGTTTGCACCTGATGTTACTTCTGCGACTGTTGTGAAGTTTTTGTCCGTCAAATTAAGACAAAATTGCATGTGTCTGGTCTTCCATTTGTGGGACCGCCAAAGGACAAAAACAACTTGAAACAAATCATCCAACAGTCACAAAAAAAATGAAAGAGTACAAAGATCGGCAACGCAGTGCACAACCTTCAAAGATTCAAGTTGGTTAGTTTGTGCGCATTAGGAGGCCTAGAATCATCAAGAAAGGACATTCCAAGTTTTCTCAGCCTTTTAAGGTTGTAGCTCAGAAAGGCCCTGCAACATATCTCCTCTCCGGTGGAAAAGCTTGGAATGCTATACACCTGGCTCCGTCTTCATCCTGTGTTACCACTTCTGGCACACCACCGTTAGCAGAAGACTCCTTTAGGACTTTTCAAGCACCTCAAACATCACAAATGTCAATTTCTCCTCCTGGTGCTTCACGTCCTCGTAGAGTGTGTCGTGCCCCAGTGTGGTTTAAAGACTACAGTACATAGAAGTATTCAGTAACTTAGAAAAGGGAAAAGATACAAGTTATTGAATATTGAACGTAGTCTAGAAAATGTATTGGAGATATGCATGTTGTTAAATTTTGTTTTGAAAAAAAAAGCGAAAGAAATAAGAGTTATAGAGAAGATAGTTGTTCGCTCTTTTCCATAGATTGGAAGCAGGTTAAACATTTGAGTTATTTAATTGCATACTTTTCAGTAAAACTAATACTGTCAGGGTTGGTGCAGGTGACCGAAGACGAGGACACGGAAACTTCAATATAAAGTTTTAATAACATAAATGAAACTTTCCAAACTGAAACAGGAACAAAACTCCAGGACTTCAAAGGTTACACACAAAATTTTCTTGGGGAGGACAGGCTCATGATCGGGAACTGACTTGACATCAACGGGCGCTGGGTCAACGGGTTCTGGGTCAACGGGCTCTGGGTCTGGGTCAACGGGCTCTGGGTCTGGGTCAACGGGCTCTGGGTCTGGGTCAATGGGCTCTGGCTCTGGCGCTGGGTCAACGGGCTCTGGCTCTGGCTCTGGCTCTGGGTCAACGGGCTCTGGCTCTGGCTCTGGGTCAACGGGCTCTGGCTCTGGCTCTGGGTCAACGGGCTCTGGCTCTGGGTCAACATGGGACTCGGAACTTGACGGGACCAGCACATCAGGGGATTCGGAACTGGATGGGCTCAGCAAATCAAGGGACTCGGAACTGGACGGAACCAGCATTTCAAGGGACTCGGAACTGGACGGGGCCAGCAAATCAGGGAGCTTGGGGCTGGGCTCAGGCTCTGGCGGGCAGGCGACGGGCTCAGGCTCTGGCGGGCAGGCGACGGGCTCAGGCTCTGGCGGGCAGGCGACGGGCTCAGGCTCTGGCTGGATGTGGCTGACGTGAACCCCAGCCTTGGGAGCCTTCTTTTTGGCCAATCACACCGATATCAGTGGGGGATCAGTCATACCGGATATCATCCGGGGAAGTCCAGGGACCGATCTGGCGGCAGGGCTGATGCGGTGTGCAGGCTCTGGTGGGCAGACGATGGGCTCTGGTGTGAGCGTGCAGGTGATGGGCTCAGGCGTTGGCGTGCAGGTGATGGGCTCAGGCGTTGGTGTGCAGGTGATGGGCTCAGGCGTTGGCGGGCTTGGAGCTGGCTGGAGTGGTAGATCCTCTACCAGGTAGCTGGATCCACACGCCCACAACGTGTGATCCACGAACTCCAGGAAGGATAGATGGAGATCCTTGACTAGAATTATCTGGGCCAATGGGTCCCTCAGACCACCCCAGAAACTCTTTGTGAGTTCCTCCTCCTCCAATGACTCATTATTGTAGAGACCCAGGTAACGCCCCGCATACTCCTCAAGTGAGCTCTCCTCTTGGAAGAGGATAGGCATTTCAAAGGGGCTCACCACCTTGCTTTTCCTCCTTCGGCCCATATTGTTAACGGTCGATCGTTCTGTCAGGGTTGGTGCAGGTGACCGAAGACGAGGACACGGAAACTTCAATATAAAGTTTTAATAACATAAATGAAACTTTCCAAACTGAAACAGGAACAAAACTCCAGGACTTCAAAGGTTACACACAACCATACATAGACGACGATCGACAAACACTGGGAGAAAACACAGGGCTTAAATACACATGGAATGATTGGATAATTAACTGAACACAGGTGATGAAACTGAACACAAACGAGGAGCGGGAAAACTTAACAGGGCTAAACCAAAAACCACAAAGACAGGGGAAACCAAGATCACAAAAACAGAACTCAAACATACAGAAACGTGACAAATACTCAGTGAAATAGTCAATTGAAATATGCAGTGATATAATGTTATGCATGTTGTTGACATTTAGAACAGTTTTCTTGAGTTCTGTGCTTTATTGTTTTGTTTAATCTTTGCAAATCTTGTTCTTTAACAAAAGGGGAATATGTGGTATATTGAAATACATGTATGAACAGTCATGCCCGGATTAACATAGTTTTGTGCCCAAGGGTGACCACAGTTTAAGTGCCCCCCTCCTCACACTTAATGTGTGAACAATTGAAATTCAGTATTTCTATGAAGATAATAGATGTACATGAACTTACAGCTTAAGTAAAGGCTCACCAACTGCGAGGGCGAAAGATCCTTCTCTCAACTAGTAGTTCCTGTTAGTTCACGGTGCATTAACTAATGTTAACAAGTTTTAAATAAAATACTAGTAAATGTTGAAATGATGAACATTAGTTAATATGAACTCCACATATACAACATTTATTGATCTTTGTTAATGTAGTTAACTAATGTTAACTAACAAACCCAGACTTTACAAGTAACGGTAGCTGAGCAACCAGTTAAAAGAGATTGTTCCACAAATATGAAATAACCACAGCATCACATATTTCCCCGAATTAATGGTAAATAAAGGCTTACTTTTAACAGAACATCTTTTTTCTGGACTTTCTGCATGCAAAGTCGTTAATTAAATCCTCAAAGTCCAATCCCTGGACTAGTTCAGATTCAATTGCCAGCAGTGAAAGTTCAGACAGCCGCCTCTGTCTCATTCTTTACTCTCTTAAGTTGAGAGAAGGATCTTTCAGCCTCGCAGTTGGTAATGGGCAGGGTTAAGAACAGTCTGAGTGCAACGAACACGCTTGGGAAAGTAGTTTGTAGCCCGTTGTTTAGCAGAATTTGCAACATCTCCTCGGGTGAACGGGTTTTCTCTTCCCGCACAAAGTGCTTAAACTGAAGAAGTTCATCTCCAAAATCTTTGTCCAGGTCATCTGGATATGTGGAGGAGAGCGCAGTTCACGCACACCATCGCAGTCGGAAGAATTGAACAAAACGCCAAAGACTTCATTTAAATCCTTGTATGCATCAATTAGTTTCGCAAGACAGGAGAGCAACCTGTCGATGATCACATTATACGTTTCCACTTTAAATTATTGACTCTCATTTAGTATCGTGTCATTCTCAGTGGACTCATCTGCAAAGGTTTTCCTTTTTCTCACCCGCTGTGTCTCGGAGTGATAAACCTGGGTCACACCCTTCACATCCCGAGATACCTTTTCAAAATGAGAAAATTGATCTCTGAGTGACGCCACAAACAAATGCAGAGATTCCAGTAGTCGCTGTGCAGAATCTAAGTTTATTTTGCGCTTTTGCAACGTGTCACTTGTGGCTTTGAATCTAGTCAGCACGGTAGCCCATAGATTCGCCATTATCACAGTCTCCAGTTTATCAAGTTTACGACAGAGCGCAGCAGCCTCGCGTTTGGCTTCGTCCTTCTCGTCCACATCTGTTGCAAACCTTCCCAAGGCCTCTCTTATTGCACTATAGTTTTCTCTCAAAGCACTGGTCGAGTCAGCTCCACAACTCCATCTAGTACTAGACAGTGGTTTTAGTGTCCTGCTGATTTTCACATCCTTATTGTTAAATATCCGATTCCAGCGGTGAGTTGATGCGGCACAAAACGCATACAGTGACTGGAGTAGGTCAAAGAAATCGCTCACTTCTTTACAGCTGTTGTCAATGCTGTTTACCCCGACGAGATTAAGTGAATGTCCAGCACAAGGCACGTAATGAATAAGGGGTTTTACTTTTTTCAGATGCGCCTGAAGGCCGTTATATTTACCGGCCATGTTACTGGCGTTGTCATAACTGTGTCCCCGGCAATTTTACAAGTCTAAACCCAGATGCTGAACCATTTTAATTACAGATTGAGCAAGACTTGCTCCAGTGTGGCTGTGAATAGGCTCAAAACCAATGAATCTGTCCACTACTTTCCCTTTCTCGTTGACAAATCTAAAGATAAATGTCAGCTGGTCAACGTGCGACAAATCGGGGGTTGAATCTACAATGACAGAAAAGTACTTGGCGTGCTGCAGTTCTGCTGCAATCGTTTTTTTAACTTTCTCACCCATTAAGCAAATGAACTCCTCACACACAGTAGATGACAGGTATGATGTTGTCCCTCGTCCCTTTTGGCCATACTTCTCTATGTGTTCTCTTAAAAAAGGATCGAACTGTGCAATAAGTTCCAGCAGTCCAAGGTAATTGCCATTACTTGGGGAGTCCAAAAGTTCGTCATCGCCCCTAAATGCTAGGCCTCTCTCGCTCAAAAATTTGATTACCACCACAACAAGCCTTAAAGGAGTAGTTCACTTTTAAAATGAAAATTCTGTCATCATATACTCACCCTCATGTTGTTTCAAACCTGTATGAATTTCTTTCTTCTGCTGAACAGAAAGGAAGATATTTAGAAAAATGTCAGTAACCAGGCAGTTTCTGGTTCCCATTGACTTCCATAGTAGGAAAAAAATATACTATGCAAGTCAATGGGAACCAGAAACTGCCTGGTTACTGACATTCTTCTAAATATCTTCCTTTCTGTTCAGCAGAAGAAAGAAATTCATACAGGTTTGAAACAACATGAGGGTGAGTAAATGATGACAGAATTTTCATTTTAAAAGTGAACTACTCCTTTAAGACCTCCTTCCAGTATTTCCCCTCTGCATCAATCTGTCGTCTGAGTGAAGCGTCCACGACGCCGACATTTTTTGATCTGCGCAATAAAGCGATTAATGCTGTGACTATGGTTTGCACTTTTCTCGTGGTCCATAATCCGCTCAGGATGTTTCCAGTCACAGAACCCGGACGTAAAAACATTCTGTTGTGAGGACAGCAGTTTACAGGCAAAGCAGTAAACCATACCTGCTGATGGTGAGTAAATTAACCACTCTCTAGAAACTACCTCGTTGTTTGGGAGGCGACAATGCAATAAATCATTGGTAAGTGACCGCGTTTTAACTACAAAATCAATGTCCCGTATGGATGCTGGGTATTTTGGCGCCCTATTCTGAAAAGCTGCAGGACCTTGAGAAATGGCCACTTCTCTGACATGCTCCGTGATGTCTCCCCATAGTTCAGGGTCTGTTGAGAGTGAGACGGTAAAATCCTCCCGCGACTGCTGCTGCTTATCCGGCCAATGTGTGATATTGGCGTCATCCTCGCTGCTCTCCGTCACCTGGTTCCCATTAGCTGCTGCATCTTCCTGAGCTGTTTCAGTTGAGCAGACATTAGCTTCGCTGCATATGTTAGCTTCAGGGCCTGTGCTACATTACTTCTGCTCCTGCCGCCGGTTTCTGAATAAAAAAGCTCGCTATTGCGGGTACATTATGAATAGTGGCAATGTGCCGTGATTGTTTTTCTTTTTTAAGTTTTCTCTTAGCGCAACCGCTTAACTCCTGTGACCGCAGCCAGCGAAGTTTGAATTTTGGAAGAGTTACGGCAGCAAGTGTAGCCTCTTCATTTCCCAGGACATCAGCAAATCTGGTTTTGATAGCCTGAAATTATAAGAATAATCACATTAAATGTATCCACAGAAATCAGTGTTATTATTATAATTAGTAGTAGTAGTAGTAGTAGTAGTAGTAGTAGTATGTATTATCATGCAATGTCACTTAATAAAAATAAAATATTCAATTCAAGTTCTTACTGTGACTATGGCGTCAGGAAGGTCCCTCAGTATTTGCAGGCCACTTTTAAGGGCTTCTGTCTTCAGCATTAACGTCTCCATCGTTGGTAGGAGTGTACCATAAAAACAGTTGTCTTCCCCCTGAAGTATATCTAAGGCATCTGTAAGGGGCTTCATCGCAGTACAGTACTCCTTTAAAAACAGGTGTTCCCTTTCTGTTATCGCTGTCAGTCCTAATTTGGAGGAGATGGTGTTAAGGTCTACCATGGATGTGTCACATATTCGAGCCAGGGCATCATAGAAGGAATTCCATCGTGTTGTACAAGGTACAAGCAGCTTTTTTGACACCACCTCATCAACTGTTTCAGTAGCCAAAGTTGATCGACTAGTCTTGTTCCATAGGGCAGAACATTTGGCAGTAGCACTTCTGTAAACAGCCTTTGTTGCAGGTTTTGACAGCAGCCACTTGTCAACATCTGTGCATGAAATCAGGTTAAGTGTGTGTGATGCACATCTCTTGTGAGGGGGCAAAGTGATCACAACATCACCATCATTATCATCAGTTGCATGTAGAGCATCATTAATGTCTGTAAATGTCACCTCATCTTCAGAATCACTCTCCTCAAGTGGCTGGTACCTCTTAAATGCTTTAACAAAATTAGAGCCATTATCAGTCACTGTTGCTGTAATTTTGTGTGTTATCCCATATGTTGAGTGTATATTGTCAAGCTCAACTGCAATTGCGTCATGAGTATGATGCCCCTTAAACCGTCTGCAGGCAAGAGCTGCTTTCTCTCTTTCCATGTTATTTGGATTGATCCAATGTGCTGTCACACCCATGTAACTTTTATTGTGGGCAGTCCAGATGTCTGCTGTAGTTGAAATGTACTCGAGTTCCTCAAATGACTTTTTGAGCTCAATATTCATATTTTCATATTCACTGTCTATGAATTTAGCAAACGTGTTTCGGCAACCCCCCTTCCTCCTCCTCGTATTGATATTTTAGCGAGGATAGCTCTGAGTGACTCAGACTCGACAGTGGACAGGGGTAGCATGTTTTCAACAACATACCTTGCAATCAATGTGTTCAGCTCTGCCTTGGTCACCTGTTGCTGACCCGAAAAATCGAGTGTTGCTTGCTTTAACAGAGTGGCTCCGTCTCCTTCGCTGCTGGAGCTCACGCTAGCTGCATTTGGGCTTGGGTTCGCAGCAACAAGTGTCGTGTTAGCATGTGTGGATGTGAGGTGCTTCATAAGATTCGAGTTGCTTGAAGCAGACGTGGATAAAGTCTTTTTTCCTGGGCATAGCGTGCATGTTACATAAACATTCTTGCGTTTAATTTCAATGAGCGAGAAATAGTGCCGGTACTTCCAGTTCGAGAACGCTACCTTTGAATTTCCCTGGCTCATTATCGCCATTGTCGCTGTCTTGTGTTTAGTGGTAGTCAGAGCGTGCAGTCAGACAGCGCGTGAGTAGCGCATCCGCCCACCCAGCCAATCATCATCGCATTTGCAACGGTGTCATCATCCCCCCACCCCTGCCCTCTCCAGGCAGCTGATGTGCATCACACACTGACATCTCGCGCTTCATTCAATTTAAATTGTAGTAACGCGCCACTTTACATTCTCAGTAACGATAACGGCGTTGCAAAAATGGGAAAAGTAATTCATTAGATTACCCCGTTACTGAAAAAATAACGCAGTTAGTAACGCCGTTATACTTAAACGCCTTTACTCCCAACACTGTTAATTTGTGAATTGAGCATCGCTCATGGCCATAAAAAAAGATACAGCTTGCTTGGAATAAACTATTTTAATGAAATACATGTTGTTAAATGCGTAAAGTAACGAGAGGAACGTCGCCCTAATGAATCCTTAACTTTGAAATATGTATGATAAAATGTATTGGCCTACTTTAAAAAAATAATACTTTAGAAGACATTTATGGAAAAAGACAATTTTCTTTTCAAGATGTTTCCAACTCTAACTTTGAACCAATACTGTAGAATGGCCCATATAGCCTATTTGAACAGGATTTGTTTCCAGGTATTACTAAAAATGTATGTGTGTGTATGTATATATATATATATATATAATATATATATATATATATATATATATATATATATATATATATATATATATATATAAATATATATATATATATATATATTAGTCCTCACATACTTTCTTGTGTGACACACCTGAATGAAAGGCTCCATTAAGCAGCTCATTATGCGGGTCATTGTCTTCTCAGGTGTGACTCACAAATTATTCATGATTGGGTTGGACCATTCACGCCCACCCGCATATTGCCTTTCCAAACAAAAAATGTTTTACACAATTTAAATCAATATATTGTTTTATGTGAATGATTAGGCAGGATGATTTTCAATCCTTTTGAAGCAAAAACTCTAGACGACAACATCCATTAGTCAAAAGTATTGTGGACATGTGTTTTGTGGCCTTATTTCAGAAACTTTCATTTTTAGTTTTTTCAATAACCATGCATAAACATTATTCTCTCAAAAATACAAACATGTACATGTTGGTCACATATTATGATAGCCCTGTTTGTGCTAAATAGTGTAATTACACCTTTGCCATTAACATGTTTATAAGCAACTGAAAAAAGCACAAATGTCAGGGCATGTCAAAACATCTCAAGGACCCCAAAAAGACCTTGGTCCCCAGAGGGTTAAAGAATACATGAAAAGAACATTTCAGTAATCACACTGGTAACTACTAGCCTGGATGCCAGCTGAACTTAGCCCCGTCCACAACATTTGAGGATGGGAAGTTCGGACTGGACTTGATCCGTTGAGAAGCAAGTATGCCCGAACCAAAGCTGTTCGGACCAATCAAATTGTCAGGGCGGGCTTTATACGATGATTGACAGATGATCAACAGTAACGTAATCCACGTCACCAAAGAGCGCTTGGGTTGAATTCCATTACAAAAAAGATTTTTTTTCCTGGTTCGGTTAAAACACGCTCCGTAATCACAGCCCTATGGAGCAGTATCAGACTCACATTCTGACTAGAATCTGAGTACAAAAACAACAGTATAGGCAACTACTATAACAAAGTAAAATTTCGAGAGAAGTCATTCAACTTATTTGATATTTAGAAGGAAACATATTGATTACTACCTTGATTATAATCACTCATTATTACATATACATTGAAGATGATTCCAATCCACCCCTTCAGAAGAATATTTTGATAACTTCTGATAAACCCATATTGTTTCACAAATTGTTCAAAAGTGTAAAAGCTTCTCTTTCTGAAGAACTGAGATGAATTTAGCTTTCACAGCATCTCGTTGATTTCTCATAATATCACAGATCTTTCTAATGCTCTCCTGACTGGTTAAATTCTGTATGATTTCTGAATATTGTTCCTCATGAATTAGTTTCTGCTGACACAGTTGATCTGCAACAATCCCAACATTTCTAACCCCCTGAATGAGATCTGGCCAATGCTTATCGAAATATCTTGCTTTATCTGCCTCACTATACAGACGCGGCTCGTTTATCTTAGGACGAATCAGATCAAGTTCATTTTTCTTAAGCGTTGTAGTCCAGACAGTCTTCTGATCCTCTTCTCTGATAAGATTCATTTGAAGATCATTCTCCAGACGAGTGTTGACCTTGAAGAAGTTTGGGGGAGTTTCTCTTCTGAGTGAGATCCCTTCTTTGGGATGGATACAGGCACCAGGAACATCAAGAATGTGTGGCGTGTTCAACCGAAATGGCCTGTCAGGTCTGGGATGCTTGATTGGGTAATTTTTCTTTTCATACTTCTCAACCTTTTCTTTTGCATGATCATCACATGGAAAAATGAAGAGGTATAGAATGAGAGGATCTTTAGAAAACATGTAGAGAAGAAGATCGCAATGTTCTTCCACTCGCATTATCCGACTTATAATTAATGTTGTAATAGAGAAGGATGGCTGTACAATCTTAGCATGGAATTTGGTCAACTGCACAGGTTCTGTGGTTATTCCCTCATCTGTTACGGTCAGGACTTTCACAGCATCTTTGAGAGAGGGGCAGACTCTCCTAAACAGGCGTAATGGGGCAGATGAACTTCCTCCAGTTTCCCTGAGATCACCGTCACGTCTATCACTGGAGCGATCCGGTTGCACTGCAGCCTCTCCAGGTCTGCGTTGAGGAAGAATCCGTCTACGGTATGGTACTGAAAACTGACGACACAGTCACAGACCCATCGCATTCTGGTCCTGACACACTCGTAACGGCCTGGGTCAGTGCTGACCCTGAACTTTGACCCTCCATCTGTACAGACTGACGGCTCAATCTGAAGCCACTGATCTGAATCAGCTATATGGACACAAGACTGGCAGTTCAGAAGCGGGTGAATATCAAGCCCAGAAGGTTTGGGCTCAGAGAACCTGTGAAGAACCAGAAGAAGGCAGAAGCAAAGAGTCATGGGTTTTTTATGCACAAACAACATTAATTGTTGAATAAACTAATAAATAAAACTCGCCGGTGACTTTTATTTTTACAACTTTCTAATAATTTAACAGACCGGAGTCAATTATTCCTTACATAATGAATGAAAATTAAATAAAATAAAAAATTTAATTAAGAAATCATATGAACTGTATTTATTTGCTTCTTCATCTGAGTAATCGACAAATTAAACCATTATCAAAATAATCATTTGTTGCAGCCCTATTAAAAATCTCATCTCTCTGTGAATTCAGTGTGTTTTAGAGCAGTTAACTCACCCACTATATGTTTACACTCACCTGGGGTCAGAGGTCGCTGCTTCTCCACTGAGTTTAGGAGGTTTATCCATGGATGCGTCACTCTTCACAGACACAAAGCTGGGATCTGGACATGAATATCTCTCACTGCTCTCTCTGTTTTCCATAATGAGAAACCAAGTTCAGATCTGCACATGGAAACAGAGAACAAATCATACATGACATTATTATTCCTGTAAGCTCAGTGAAAACAGAAACCTTTGGCTTTTGGCTTGCTTAATTGGGGACATTTAATTTAATATTCAGCCACCCCAACCACCCAAGGGGTTTGGTTTGGTTGGGCTGGCTGGGTTTGACCTTAACCAATTTGTTTTTCAACAAAAAGAAATGGGCAAAAAAACAGAAGGATCTGTCCAAAAAGAAAACAAAAAAGGAAAAGATAGAAAAAACAGAGATCACAAAACCACAGAGTGTGTATGCTTTCTTGACTGACCCACAGTCCAAGCTGTATGCTCTTTTTTTAAGGAGAGCTATACCTTTATTTGAAACCGCAAATCAGAACCTGCAGAAAGAAGAGCCATGTGTGCCGATATTGCTGCAGGTATTGGAGCTACAGTTGCAAAAAATGCTTTAGGCCTTCTGCAAACCTGAGTGTGTTGTGGAAATTATGGAAGAAAAGAGAGGATGCCAACCCACTCTGTACAAATCCAGTGAACACCAGCTGCCTGATGATGAGCTGTCAATTGGACATGACACATAGACATTTATCAAAAGTCCAGCTAACTTACCTCTTGGAGCTTTCTTCAGGGATGTAAGGAAATATTTCACAGCAGCTGTTGAGTACATTCTCTCTAAATTTCCCTATGGGGACGAATTGCATACTGAAAAACAGTTCATTTTATAGGGCACAACGTTATCCCCCTACAGGGTACATTATTCTAGGTGATGGGGGCTATCCCTGTTTAGACACCCCACTCTGCATTATCACACCCTACAAAGAGCCAGTGATTGGAGAAGTCCAGGGGCGCTTCAATTACTACCAGTCCAGGGCCCGCAGCATAATTGAAAGGGCTTTTGGTATCATGAAAACAAGGTGGAGGTCACATTTGGAACATTGCCACTTTCAACCTCCTTGTGAAGCCATGGCATTCAACGAAACATCTGGGAATGCTACAAGGGACAGACTGGCTGGCCTAGTTTCAGGCAATATGCAAGCGCCATGAAGATGACCCAGATGAGTATATATGTTTGTGTGTGTGTGTTATATATATATATAGGCTAATAAATAATCTGTGTATGTTATTAACCTATGTATGTATACATAGGTTAATAACATACACAGATAAAAGTTATTAGCCTATATATACACACACATGTACACAAAGTTCTTTATCTTTGTATGTTATTTGCAATAATGTGAGTGTGTGTGTGTATATATATATATATATATATATATATAATATATATATATATATAGGCTAATAACTTTTATCTGTGTATGTTATTAACCTATGTATGTAGGTTAATAACATACACAGATAAAAGTTATTAGCCTATATATATATATATACATATACACAAAGTTCTTTATCTTCGTATGTTATTTGCAATAAAATGTTTTTCAAACATATTGCATGGTGAATTATGTATCCGTTTCAGGTATTTTACTGTTTTGGTACTGTTATTGATGCCCAGAAACGCCATTTTTAAGAAACGTAATTTTTTTTTATTAGAAATATATCTAGAAATAGATAATACAGAGCAGCATATAAAACAAAAACATTTGTGCAAAATTGAACAGCATATAAAACAAAAACATTTGTGCAAAATTGAACAGCACATGAAAGACAACTACATTTTGTCTATCAAGTTTTCAAAGAGACACAAGAACCTCTCAGTCTTGGCCTCACTCTCCTTGTGGCGTTTCTGCTCCTACGGGACTCCTCAATTAAAAATTCTAAAATTGGATCAGTTTGCCGCTTTCTTTTCCTGGGTGAAGGAGTTAACGGGCTTGGTGTGGCACTGGGAGAGGCTGTGGCTCCTGTATTTGGCAAAGGTGAGGAGGCTCCTATGGTGTTGGATGCAGTACTGGGCTCAACAATCTCCTAGGAGAACGAGACAATACAGAAGTAATTATAATACAGAAATGGGTAATATATCATATGTAGTATATCAACAATTAAAACCTTACCATAAGGATTGTTACTGGATCCTCATCATTGAATGATGCAACAACCACAGGAGGGTCCACTGAAGGCCTGCTACCAGCACCTCGTGCATATCCTCATAGTACTGCCACGTAGCAGCTGTTGCCTCTCCGGCATCTGTCCCTGAACCAGTTTTAGGTGTTTTTACAAAACTGTAAGCACTGTTGTCGTGTTCACATAGCTGCTATAATAACCAAAAGAAAACAATACGTTCATAGCAGAGGTACGGTAAAATATAAGCCAATTCCCTTCAGCAATTACATTCACCAGTTGCCAGACGTTGCGGAACTATCGTTAGCAAACTATAGTGATTTAAGCGTTTTTTTTACAAACGTTTCTGTGAAGAAACTGACCGTAAATATGAACACGATATTGAATGTAACATAAATCAAATCATTATTTGTCGTTAAAATACTTATTAAAGCCAAAAATACTTACATTTATGGGTCTCCTTTTTCGCTTGGCCCGCCATTTTGCGTCTGTAGCCGGTGTCTGCAGTGACGCTTCTCATACCCCTTCGTTTGAAGTGTGGTCCCGAAAAATCTTCGTTTGAAGGGCTATCTGGCCCTTCCCCCTAACCCTCCCCCTCCAACCAAAAGAGAATTGGGACAGCCCTACCCCTTCACGTACACGCGCAAAACGGAGGGGAAGGGGAAAGTAAAGGGGTAAGGGGTAGAATTGGCATTGGCCCTTAATGTCATGACATTTTGTTAAAGATTATAACATCTTTGACAAAAAAACAAAACACAAGTTTGAGTGTGTGCATCTGTGATTGTGAGAGTTTGTGAGTCTGTGCGAGTGTAGTGTAGAGAAGTTTTCTGATTTGTACTTTTCTTTTTTTATATATAAATTATTTTTAGGTCCCTTTAAACAAAAATAAATCTTTTTGTGCACTTTATTTTTAAAAAGACTATATATTTGGCAGATGTAAAGCATATGTGTTTGTTTTTTGTGCCACTGTGAATTTGCACTGTCAGTTCTGTTTTTCAATAAAGGGTTGGAAATCCGATTAATTGAAAAAAATGAATGACAGATTAATCGATTATTAAAATAATCGTTAGTTGCAGCCCGAGTGACATATACAGTGACAAATACATAAAGTATTTGAACTCCTTGTTGATTTTATATTAATGCTGTGATATTATTCCAATATCTGTTATTAAAAATGTGTGTGCATGCGTGCGCGTGGTCAGTGTGTGGGTCTTGATGCGGACTGTCGAGTAGGCTACAGCTAGCGTCACCGTGGCAATCAAGTTTTTTTTTTTTTGTCTGAATCACGAGCCCTGTCGAGCCGCGTTCGATAAATGAAGGACACACGTTAAATTACCAAAGGGGATGGGGAGAGTGAAGTGTGGTCCAATAAAAAACTGCATTATGAAAACTTTCTTCCTTGTGCTGTTTTATTTTTATTTTCAGTTTATCTTGCATAAAGAACGGCTGCTCAGCAATTTCAGTATTAACCTGACACGAATGGAAATCAACAGTTTAAATAAGCCCAAACAAGGAACAGGACTGGAGGGGGGCTTCACGTTCTCTTCTTCTTCTCCCTAGGATTTATGGCGTTCACGCGTCCTCTCACTCGGCGTTCCCAGAGCCGTTGAAAAACTCTCTATGGTTCTGGGCGTTCCGCAACCGGGCCGCGTTAAAACCGAGCACTCGCGGAGCAATTCATGACCTAGATTCATGCCGAGTGTTTTAGCCTTAATCGGGTCGCTTTCCGCCCGCACACTTTTTGCTACCTAGGAAACTCCTATTTGAAGATCGAGTTTAATGATAGCTACGCGAATGCGAAAACATTGTACAATAATATGGTGATGATGATGATATCAGAAGCAGATATATGAACTTACCGTAATGTAATATATATGAGTTTCAAGACCTCTGAAGGTGAGTTTGCATTTCCTAAGGATCTTTACTTTCGATTTCTGCTTAGGCGCATGCGCATTGGCCTCAGATCCATAGAAATAATATAATACATAGATGCCCTATTGGCCGCTTTGGAACGTTGCTGCGATACGTCAACGGGTCCGCCATTTTGCGGAGGGCAAGACTGCACTGTATTCAAGGGTGAGCTGCGTTTTTTTCTGGATAAAAACAAAAACTGCTTTTATATTTATCAACCGATTTCAGTGGTTTGTATGTGGTGTACAAAAAGTTCCATCTCTAGTTATTTAAAATCTCAATAGTTACACTTGTAAAATATTTGTTTTAATAAAGAATGGTCAAAGCTCAGGCTTGTCATGTATCTGGCTTTTTATTCTTGGATAAGAATGGTGAAGACCCACATACTCAGATATAATTTAAGTTTTCTTATTGTGGAAAAAGCATTTTCTGTGATTGACCAGATTTGAGCAATAACAAAGATAACTGATGGATCCTTTATGATAATACATATGTTATGGTACAACTACTGTGCAATGCAGTAAATATAACATTTGTGAGAAGTAATAGTAAAGAGTTTAGTCAATAAAATAAACAAATAGTATACAGCAAATAAAATAGTAATGAATAGGCTAGTATAATTATAAAATATCATACAATAATACAATCATAAAAATATTGATAATAGCATATGGTTTATTAATAATACTATAATAATAGCAATAGAATAAGAAATATCAATTACAGAATATACACAATAAAAAATAAGTTAAATAGTGACTTATATTTAACTCTTTTTGTTAAATTTCAGTTTTATTGATTAGTGATAGTCATTATAACAGAAGCAGCTTCAGTCAAACATACAGCAGGATACAACGTTAAAAAAGCCTACATATAAAGTTATGAAACTTCACTTTGCTCTCAGCCAAAACGATTTACCAGGGAACCATTTATAGATTGATGAGACCAAAGATCGCCCGTTAGATATACACAAGACGAATATTATATCTCATGTTTAACCACTAGACTAGAGACATCCGAGCCGGCGGCAAACTTCAGACGCACTGGCCGAGGTAAGGCTGTCCTCTGCGGGCTTAATGAGCGCTGAGCGCCTGGTGATCGCATCTTACAACTCCGAAACCGTCAGATCAAATTTTTAAATAGGCGCTATCTTTATAAACAAACCACATATTTAAGCTTTAAACAACTACATTGTCGACTGAAAAACTATTAAAACTACATTTCGTGACACAATAACAGTAGTATTTTTTCATTTATCCTCTGAACGTTACTATTACTAATTAAATAATGACCAAATACAACCAAAAACAATCGTTCAGTCTTGCCTGTGAAAGGTAATTCCTCGAAAGCTGTTTTCAATTGTGTGGCGACTTGTACAGCCCCAAGCAGTGCACAAAACAGGCATTTTCCTCAATTCCCAGTATGAGAGGTATGGGAAAGCTGCCATCCCCAATATGGCGGCGCTGTTGACGTGCGCTCCAGCGGCCAATAGGGCGTCTATGTATTATATTATGTCTATGCTCAGATCAACAACAAATAAGAATAAACCCCGCCCATCTCTCTTCTTCTTCATTTAGTTTTCTGGTGGGTTTAATTCTATTGTGAAGAATTTTTAGCGCCTCCTACTGTATACCAGAGTTTGTGACAGCATGACTTCTAAACCTCTAACCTTGCTTTCATCTGTTATTCTTTATTTCTATTCATTTCTTTCCACTTCTTTCCTTTTTGAGTTATAATTTCTCTCAATTTAATTATTTCTGCAACATTTTGATTAATGCACATTCAATATACATCACTTTTATATGTGTCTGTTTTATTCATGAGAACTAGATTATTATAATCTAGTAAATGTGATGTTGTTTCTAAAGGGTTTCAGTTTTATTGATTAATGAATATTGTAATATTCTTGGTAATGAACTGCACACGCTTTTTGCACCGAGCCCTATAGTGTATAAACATTAGAGATGTTTGTGCTGAGATCTTCATTGACCGGCCGTCACTTCTAAAGAGTCAATCCCTGAACATTAAATGTACAAAGAAAGAAGCAGTCAGAACACAGAAGAAACAAACAAGAAAAAACAGGCAAAAAAAGTAAAAGACGGTGGTATTGACAACACGGGTTTATTTCAACTGTTTTAAAGACTACACGAGTTAGAAAGAGTCCCAAAGTAACTTCAGCAAACAAAACAGCAAACAAAACATAAATTGCTTTCTGATATTTGTGTATATTAATAATAATAATAAAAAAAATCTGATTATAAGTATTGGAAGAAATATTTCCATAACACTCAGAGACACTAGTACATTTATTTTGGCTTCGCTATTATGATTATTGTTTACAAGAAGAACAATTTGTATAATAGCATTATTGAATTTCTATAAGAAAGTATTAACAGGATAAACATGATGGATAATCTGAAAGGTAACTTCTCTTATTTTGTTAGTAATTAAGTCTATTATGAATTTATATATATAAATCACAGAAAACAAATGTTCAAAGACAAGGCAAAATAAAAGCTCCACTGGGTCAAATGCCTTGTAGATGTCACAGTTGTCTGGGCTGCATTCAGCGCCGACAAAACAAGAGTTGCAACTATGGCAGCTGAGAAGGCTTTTTGTGTTCTTTGTGAAGAATTTTCGGAGCCTGATGAAGTCGGTATAAATATGTGTTTAATACTGCAAAATATGCCCGATGTTACGGTTACTGCACTTGCCGCCCAGAACACGAGAGAACTTCCCAATCGAGTGAAGGGATTTGTGGAAACTGTGGTTCCTAATCACTGTGATACAACATTTGCCTCGCATTTTAGGATGAAAAGACAAACATTTCAGGTGAATGATAATCCACTTCTTACCTCCGAGAGAAGTTCTTATGATCTGTATGACCTTGTTTTGTTATTGCTTATCATTATTGCTGATCACTGTTGCTTTGCTATATTATTGTAATATTTACCATAATATAATCAGAGGAGTATAGAAAAGTTTATGAAATGAAGTTTATGAGATGTGTAGCGTTTAATCAGTGTTTAGCAACCTTCCTAAGGAAAGGACCACAAGACATTGCAATTACAAAATATTTTGACAGACCTATCTATACCTGTGATTTTATTATTTCAGTTATTTTGCCTGTAATGTAAGTAAACATGTGCAAACAAAATACTTGCTCTTGATGAATTTATTTTGATGTTACTTATATTCACTTACAAATTCCACTGTAAATAATAAATAAAAGTAAATAAAGCAATATGTGCATCAGTGTGTATACAACAGTCATAGCAAGATTTGTCTCATCTTATTTACAGCATCATTGGGATGTAGAAACTTCTAATATAAATGCTGCATATACTTTTCTACAGGCTCTCTGTGAGAAAGTTGGTCCTTTCCTTGTAAACAGAAACTTGGGCATCCCCAAAAAAGTGCTGTGCTCTATTTGGTTGTTGGCAAACCAAGAGAGCTTCTGGGGTGTTGCAGACCGGTTTGATATGTCAAAATGAACCCTTCATTATATTATTTCGGATATTTGCACGGTCCTTGGTACACTGAGTAACCAATACATTCAATGGCCCAGAGAGGATGAGTTTGCAAACCTGGCAAATGGCTTTCTTTTCAAAACTGGCTTTCCTGGAGTCATTGGAGCAATCGATGGCACACACACATTCCCATCCTAGCACCCACATTCCATAGAAACAGTTACATAAACAGGAAAGGGCATGCAAGTAATCAACTCCAAGCAGTGTGTACATCACAGATAGGTTCCTGTATGTGTACACTGGACGAAGTCTTGATTTGCCCTGGCTGCTTTGGGCTGGCTAAAGATGGCGCCGTTGTGGATGGCTTGCCATCTGTCACTCTTCCTACTAGTTGTTTTGCTCTCAAATTGTTGTGCATTTTTGACATATGACCGTCAAACGTTGCTGAATATTCGAACCTCCGTTCTCGCGGCCAAAAAGGCCGAAGCAGATCGCTTTATTTACGAACCTTATGGGTCTATGCCCTTGGATATACCGGACTGTATATGCCGTTGGCCTCTCGATCTTCCACGGAGAAAGCGCAGGAGGAAACGTGGGAAATGGGCTGGGATCACCATCCGATGGAAAAAAACATCTGCAGGCTAGTTTTGAATCTAGCCGCGCGTCGTCGACATGGAAGTCGGTCCGCGATGGTTATGCTGTCGGCTGCCGTTCGCTGGATATCGCCCCGCGCTGGCTCCACCCCATTCAACCTCCCTGCTCGTCATCTGGCCCATGGTTCGACTCTGCCCACTTCCGCGTTCGTACGCGCCAAAGAGGAGTGAATCACGCGAACCTTCGTCCGCTGAGCAGAGCTCCGCTCACCCTCAACGTCATCACTCCTCCAAAAATGGCGTTGATAAACGCTCGTTCCTTGGTGAATAAGACGTTCTTGTTGAATTATTTTTTTCTCTTTGCACAAGCTGGACTTCATGTTTATCACGGAATCTTGGACACAGGTGGGAGATTTAAGTCCCTTTTCTGAACTGGTTCCAAATGACTGCTCGTTTTTTAATTCTCCCCGTCATAACGGTCGTGGGGGTGGCTTGGGGACTGTCTTAAAACAGTCTTTCCTCGCTCATTGTAAAATGGTTCCAGTAAAGGTTTTTTCTAGTTTTGAAGTGCAGTTATTAAGGCTTGAGTGGAATGGCCCTGTTCTGCTAGCAGTGTTGTATCGCCCTTCACATCTTGTAAAGGACTTTATTCTTGAGTTTACAGAATTATTGGGGGACATCACTACTAACTTTGATCGCTTTCTAATAATTGGTGATTTTAATATTCATGTTTGCTGTCCATTAATTACTCTTTCGAATGAATTTTTAAGCCTCATTGAGGCACCTTTTAATCTTGTGCAGTGGATAAATTGTCCTACTTATACCCATGGTCACACTTTGGACTTAGTGCTTACCTATGGCTTTTCCATCTCTGAGATTGAAATATCGGATAAACTGATCTCAGACCACAAGCCTATTGTATTTAATATGTCTCTCCCAAATCTGCTCTATTCACCTGCAAATGTTCAAACTCAAGCTCGGCACTTTTCATCTCAGTTTCATGTGAATTTTAATTTGCTCTTTAATGACCTGAGCTCTCAATTGTCGCTAGATTCGGTTCTTCCTGATCTAGATGTCGACCAACATCTGGAGCTGCTTAAGGACTCATGGCTGAAGGTGTTAAATGAAACTACCCCTCTGAAAGCTTTTAAACCTAAAACTAAGACTGATCGGTAGCAAACCGCTGAGACCCGCTCATTAAGACAAGCATGTAGGAAATCAGAGCGGAAATGGAAAAAAGACAGACTTCAAACATCATACAAGTCGCTCAAGGCCTGCCTTGTGGCATACCAGTCAGCTGCAAAGGCCGCAAAAGCTGCTTATTTTTCTAACATCATTTCTAATAACCATCACAGACCTAAGATCTTGTTCTCTGTTATAAACACTGCCTTAAATCCACCTGTCAACACTTTCCCAAACCCATCGAATGCACTATGTGAGGGCTTCTTGAGTTTCTTTATTGAGAAAATTGCTAATTTAAGGCCCCTGACAATTAGCCTGACTACGTCAGACTTCCTACTTCCGCTAATTTAATTTCGCTCCTGTAGTCAGTCTGAGATAGCAGCCTATCTTTCTGTTTTCCACCGGCCTGAAAACAGCCGGGCCAATCAACGAACAGAAGGCAGGCTGAGAGCCGTGACGTAGTCGCTAAGCGCCGAGTTTAAGAGTTAGGTCAGAGAAATCGAAAACGACCGCGGATAGGGAGACGCGGATGCAATTCGCTCTGTTGTGGAGAATATTCCCGGCATTAGCAAACTGAAGCCCGAAGAAGAAGAGTGTGTATTAAACATTTTGAATGGAGGTGATGTTGTGGCCCTACTCCCTTTGGGAAAAGTTTAATTTATCAACTATTACCGATCGTCAGCGAGAAACTGGGGAGCCTTTTGACAGGTCAGTGTCTCCTTTCTTTTCCAGGTCTTAAATACCGTAAAACTTCAAATAATAGCCTAGGCTTTTATTTGTCTAAATCATAACTGCACCGGCTTGTATTTGAGACAGGTGTCTATATGAGACAGGCCTTTATAATTTAGTGTTGAGATGTTGTTCATTGAGATGTTGTTCCTAGAGTCTCTAATCTCTAAAAATCTCCAAATGCTCCACGTGAAACTGCGGTCTTCCGATCTTTTACTACCTTGTCGATTGATTTTGATTAATATTTGCGAGGGAGAGAGAGCAAGACAGCGCTCGTGTTGTTTGAAGACCTGAGAGTGCGCGCGCGGCTCTCTCTCTCTCTGCTCGTTTGCGCCCTGTCAAAGCGCAGCAGTCATTCTATTAGCATCACTCACCGATCAAAAAAGTCGTTCACAGCCATGTTTACTCCGGTATTTCGCTCGCATCATCAAGTGTTTACAGCAGTGGAAGTTCAGTCATAGATTTGAGTTCGATGCATGATGTCTGTGGTTCGATGCGGCTGTGTCAGCGCATAACATACGTCATAAATAAACTTATCTGATTGGCTTACGGTTAACCAATGATTTTAAACTTCAGAAATCGCCCCCTAGCGAGAGAGAAAACACTTCTCTATTATGCTATGCCAGACTCTGTATACGAAGCAAAGTGAAGTAGCAGAGTCTGGTATTACCAGGCTACCTGACAATAGTGTCATATAATGTTCCGTATGCTTTGACTATGCCGCTAATCTCATGGGAGGTTTTTAAACCCATTACTTTACAATCCCTGGCTGAAACTATTGCCACCCTCAAACCCTCTTTCTGCCCTTCTGATGACATTCATCCTCGGTTTTTTAAAATGTTAACAGAGTCTATTGGGCCTGGCCTGTTATCATTTGTGAACAAATGTTTATTAACCGACTCTGTCCCTTCATCCCTAAAAATGGCCTTTGTCACTCCAGTTCTCAAGAAACCTTCCTTAGACATTTCTGTTTTTAACAATTATCGACCCATCTCTGTGATTCCATTTATCTCAAAGATTTTGGAAAAGATTGTGTTGTGCCAACTTCAGTCATTTCTAAACACGTCAAAAATTGCAAAAAAAATTCAGTCCGGTTTTAAGTCTTTCCACAGTACGGAATCTGCTTTGCTGAGAGTGCTAAATGGCATTTCAGTTGCTACTGATGCTGGTGACTCTGTGGTTTTAATTATTTTGGACCTAACTGCAGCTTTTGATACTGTCAATCATTTGCTTCTCCTATCTAGATTAAAAGATGTGGGGCTGAAAGGTTCAGTCTTAAAGGGTTAGTTCACCCAAAAATGAAAATTAAGTCATTAATTACTCACCCTCATGCTGTACCAACCCCGTAAGACCTTCGTTCAGATTCGGAACACAAATGAAGATATTTTTGATTAAATCTGAGAGCTGGGTCACTCCTCCATAGGCTGCCAGGGAATGAAACTTGACGGCCCCGAAAAGTTATTAAGGAAATCGTTAAAAGAGTCCAACTGACTACAGTGGCTAGATCTTAAGTTTATCGAGCTACGAGAATACTTTTTCAGCGCAAAAAACAAACAAAAATAGCGACTCTATTCAAATATTCTCTTTGGGCCTGAAGATTTCACGCATTGTTATTGCGCAACGCTTCTGGTTGAACGTCACAACGCATCACACATATGACCAGCGTCGGCCAATAGTGAGCCTACGTGTGACGTATAACACAGAAGCGCTGCGCAGTTACACTACGTCAACAGCTTAGGAGAAAGACGTGGAAGAGAAGAGATTGTCGAATAAGTCGTTATGTTTTTTTCCGCACAAAAAGTATTCTCGTCGCTTGATAAACTTATAGTGGAGCCACTGTAGGCACATTCAGTATTTAAACATTTTCTTTAACGACTTTCTGGGCCGTCAAGTTTCATTACCTTAAGCAGCTTATGTAGCAGTGATCCACCTCTCTGATTTAATCAAAAATATCTTCATTTGTGTTCCGATGATGAACGAAGGTCTTACGGGTTGATACAGCATGAGGGTGAGTAATTAATGACTTAATTTTCATTTTTGGGTGAACTAACCCTTTAAAATGGTTTAAATCCTACCTAACCGAGAGATATTTCTCAGTCAGTATTGGCAGTTTTACCTCCTCTGCTGCTCCCCTTGAAACTGGACTCCCTCAGGGCTCTATTTTATCTCCCTCACTTTTCTATCTGTACATCAGGGCTGGACTGGGACGAAAAATCGGCCCGGGCATTTTGGCCCAGACCGGCCCAGGCACACAAGATCTTAAACACAACCGATCTTTGCACGTCCTTGAATATGTATATCATCTCCTATTCCTTAAAACCAATAATGCCATAATGAGTAGGAATGAGTGAGATTTAACAGATGAAACAACTACAGTTTGTAAAATACAAATGAAGTAGGCTACGCTACACAGTGATAAATACTAAAACAAGCTACAGTATAAGTTGCATTGACATAGCAATACCAGTGTTTCATACATGATTTTTGGTAAATCTGTGGTTGGTGTACCTTGATCTGTCTAGGGGGGTTCGGGGGCATGCTCCCCCTGAAAGAAAATTTTGTGCTTTTTAATATTAAATTCAGCCATCTGGTGCACTTTTAGAGTAAAAAATTAAGACCTCCAACCCATATTCAATGTGCAAATTGAACAAAGAAAAACTCAAACCTCTTTTATTTGTGATATAGTGTCTGTCTACATTACACTACTACATAATAATAGTTATAATATTAATCCCATGACAGTAATATACATGTATTGTAAAACAAATGCACTGAAAAATAAAAAAAACTTTCAGAATTAATTTCGTACTAATTTCTATACTTAGAGAAACACGTGATCTTTTATCTTGACAGAAACTGCATCAAACTTTTATTTTGGCGGAAAACATGGTTTCCAAACGTGTGGAAATAATGTAATGGGTTCTACACAGCCTATAGGTGTAAAGTAGCCTAGTTCTGCTCACCACAGTCCTCTACACTCACTCATTTCTCTCCTGATCCTCCTCACTCCTCATCAGCCACTTGAAGAGCCTGATTCTTTTTTCACGCTATTTCCCTGCACTTTTCTTGCGTTTCTTCTCCATCGCTCTGACGATTTAAACAGATACTGCCGGCCGGCCCGGCTCGCTCAGAGCCCAAAGGGTGAGGTGTTTCAAGATGTGATTGGACCAGCCCAGTGTCAATCAAGAAAATAACCAATGGGCCGCTGATCTACGCGGTTCATGGGCCGGTCTGAGAGAAAAACAAAACCTTTTTGACTTTTTTGTCCAATGCATTACACCGGTACAAAGATCCCAGCGCCGCCAATTATTCAAAACTAAACGAATGGGCCGCCGATGTACGAGTTTGATGGGCCGGTCAGATAAAAAAAAAAAAAATTAAGTTTGAGATGTATCGGCCCAAATAGCACGTCGGCCCACCGGGCAAATGCCCGAATTGCCCGATGGCCAGTCCAGCCCTGCTGTACATGCTTCCTTTAGGCTCGATTATAAGAAGGCATGGTATCTCTTTCCATTTTTATGCAGACGATACACAGATCTATTTGCAGATAAAAAGAAATGACCCCTCTGCATTTAAATCTGTAATGGACTGTCTCGGTGAGGTAAAGCTTTGGCAGGCAAGTAACTTTTTAACTTTAAATGATTCAAAGACTGAGGTTATAGTTTTTGCCCCATCTGACAAATTTGAGTTTGACAACACCACTTTAGGTAATTTATCTATATTTAATACAAGCTGTGTACGTAACCTAGGAGTTTTCCTGGACAGTTGAATAACTCTAGAGAAACAGGTGTCTTCTGTTGTCGCTACTAGCTTTTTTCAACTCCGCCTTCTTGCCAAAATTAAGCATTTCTTGCCCGAAAAATTCCTTGAGACAGCTATCCATGCTTTTATAACATCCCACTTGGATTACTGTAATTCACTGTACTGCGGCATTTCTAAGTCCCAGCTCGTTCGTCTTCAATTGGTCCAGAACGCTGCAGCCAAATTTCTTAAGAAAAAACGAAAATTCGATCACGTCACTCCCATCCTGCGAGCTCTCCATTGGCTACCAGTCCAATTTAGGATTGACTATAAAATTCTCATTTTAGTATACAAATGTCAGCATCATCTTGCCCCAAGTTACCTGTCTGAACTTCTACACTCCTATAGTCCGTCCCGCGGCCTAAGATCAAGTAACCTAAATATCCTCAATGTTCCTCGTACAAGACTCAAACGTAGAGGAGATAGAGCCTTTTCGGTGGTGGGGCCTAGATTGTGGAACAGCTTGCCACCACAACTTAGAGTAGCTTCTTCTCTATCTGTTTTTAAATCTCTGCTGAAAACCTACTTGTTTTCATTAGCTTTTAATACTTGTTAACATCTATACTCTGTACGTTATTTATTTGACTTCATTGTCTTTTGTTCTATATCTATACATGTAGTTTCTTAGTTGTTGTCTCCTTGATTTTTTTAGCTTATACCTGTACAGCACTTTGGGCAGTCATGTGAGTGTTTTTATATGTGCTTTATAAATAAATGAACTGAACTGAACTGGTTGGCCAGGGTCTGTGCATGATACTAGAGTGTTTCGAAACTGCCCATTAAATAGCCATCTCCAGGATGTGATGAGAAGTGACTACCACCTGATTGGAGACTCTGCATACCCACTCAGCACATCTCTCATTACACCTTACAGAGATAATGGGCTCTTGTCCCAAAGACAGAAAAAAATTGAACACAGTCCACAGCTCCACCAGAGTTGTAATAGAAAGGGCATTTGGCCTTCTAAAGGGGAAATGGAGACGACTAAAATACTTGCCCATGGGAGACCTTAAAAAAGTCCCAGTGGTTATCACAGCTGCGTGTGTTTTACACAATTTCCTCTTGAGGGAGGAAGGCCACCAAATGGAGGATTGTGAAGAAGTGGATGGCAACAATGATTGTGAAGCAGGATACCCTGAAAATACCTCAGGTTAAAGAAAAAGGGATGATATTGCTTTATTTTTGGTGGAATATGATTAAAGTTTATGTTTAGCTCATTCTTATTGTGTACACCTACGTTTTCAGAAGTTTTTGTTTCATAACAGAATGGAAGTAAAATAATGAATAAAAAGCCACAAATGTGATGTGATCAATATTGCATTTATATCTCTCAGCATATATATTGTACATCATGTAATTAAACAAACAAAATATAACCTAACCATCAGCAGAATGTAGCAAAAGGTGAAAACCCAAATTGGTATTTTAAGAAAAAAAATCTTTTAAGATGTTGTTACGTTCACTCAGTGCCGGTCCGAGCCTTTTGGGGGCCCTAAGCAGAATTTGATTTGGGGGCCCCCTTCCTCTACGCGGAGTCACCTGTGCTTGACGATTATTGACACAAATGTCACGTAATTATGATACATTATAAATTAATACAGTGAGGTTATGTATTTGTCACGAGGTGACAATCTCAGCTGTTTGTCCCTGTGCAAGGCGGAACAAATGTTTGCCGAGATTTGCCTCCCGCCGGACTCATAACAATGGGACACTGGTTTAGTTCCGGGCTGCGAATTTTTTTTTGCAGGGTGGTAGGGGAAGACTCATTAATATTCATTGGGGAACTCATCCCTGATTGGTCTGATGACCTACCCCTAAACCTACCCGTCACTGGGGTCTGATGACCTACTCCTAACCCCGCCCTAAACCTACCCGTCACTGGGGTTAAGACCAATCAGGGAATGAATATTAATGAGTCTTCCCCTACCACCCTGCAAAAAAAAAAATTTGCTTCCGGGCTAGCGGAAAAAAATCCTGCGAATGGGGTGATTAAGTCTAATCGCCGGCAGCTGCGCGTGAAGGGATGGAAGCCCCACGATTGGGACACGTTGCCCTTTGGGGAGTATAAGAGGAGAGAGTACAGACTGGAGGAGGTTGTGTTGTTTTTGGGGACTGTGATCTCGGAGGAAGCGTGAGCATTGGAGCAGAGGAAGTGGGGCTGGCAAACGGGCGCGGCACTGTGAGTTCGGGAGAAAGAGCACATCGACTTAACTGGAAAGAGGGAATCGCTGGACAGTAAGATCGTTCATGAGAGGCTGTGAGTAGGTTAAGTTAATCTCCATTCCCCCTCTTCTTGTATTTACGGGACTCCTTGATATGAATGCCAGGTCAGGAAATGGGAGACGGCCTTCTATGTGTATGTTTCCCCACTGAGTGCTGAGATGAAGTGATGTGATGCACTGTTTGGATGTGTGAAGTGTGAACCTAAACCCGCTGGATGTCCATTACTTACCTGAGTTTTCTATCTGGCTCTAAATAATTAAGAAGAGGCTAACACTGTTGTACTTCACCGATGTTTGAGTGTATTTCCTGACAGCCTATTGTGAAGAGGGACACGTTGAGGAATACCCAACTGACTGCTTTGCAGTGAAGCTTCCCAGCCGTAAGTTCTCTGTCTATCATCTATGAAGAAGAGGATTACGTGCCTGAACACTCACCTGTCTGCTTTACAGTGAAGCTTCCCAGCCCGAAGCCCTCCAGCCTTAAGCTCTCTGTCTGTCACCTGTGGAGAAGAGGAGTACGTGCCTGAACGCTCACCTGGCTGCTTGGCAGCGAAGTTCCCCCGCCGTAAGCTCTCTGTCTGCCGCCTGTGAAGAAGAGGATTACGTGCCCGTACACTTACCTGACTGCTTTGCAGTGAAGCTCCCCAGCCTAAAGCCCTCCAGCCCGAAGCCCTCCACCCGTAAGCTCTCTCTCTGTCAACTGTGGAGAAGAGGAGTATGTGCCTGAATGCTCACCTGGCTGCTTGGCAGCGAAGTTCCCCCCGCCGTAAGCTCTCTGTCTGCCGCCTGTGAAGAGGAGGATTACGTACCTGCACACCCACCTGTCTGCTTGGCAGCAAGCTCCCCAGCCGTAAGTTCTCTGTCTGTCATCTGGGAAGAAGAGGGGGCATACCCGAAACGCCCACCTGGATTGTCCTTGGACGGAACGATCCTGCGCAAAAGACCCTACCTTTAAACCATTTTATCTCATTTTATATTAAATAAATTATTATTCACCTCAAGTCTTGTTGTCTGTCCTCCTTGCCTGGCCTCTGTCCGACTCCCCAAGGGTGGTTGTGAGGGACCGAGAGGTCAGGAACAAGGAACACAAGCTTTATAATGAAAAATAAACAACTTTACAAACTCATAAACTTCTTACAACAAAAATGAAATAAACTAAACAAACAGAAAATGAAGTCAGAAAACAAGTGGACAAAAACAACCAAAGAAACTAAAACTGACCTGCTCAAATGAACAAAGCAACAGCTTATAAAGGAAAGGATGGGCCCATTACAAATTAAGAGGGAAAACAATTTAACTACACATTCAACATACAAACTTAAGTAAATCAAAATCAAGTCAAAATAGAGATACATAATAAATAAAGATAATGAAAGCAACATGAAATCAAATACCATAAATATATAACTAAATAAATCAATTAATAAAGACTGACGTTTCTTCCTCCCCCGGACCACTCCCAGCAATGGTATGTTCGGGCGGAACCAATATCCCTTAAAATCTCCGTTCCTGCTCGGACTCTAATTTCCATCGCGCCAGGATGCGGCCGCAGTGGACCATGCCTGAAGGTCACGGTAAACTTAAACTCAAAATAGAAACAAATATAAGTGACAGGTACAATGTAACTAATTTGCGTGCACTTCAAATCAGTAACAAAGTAAATAAAAGTGTGTTGTAAATGTAAACTTAACAATAAAGAATTAATGTTGTTGTTTGTTCCGTGTGTTTGTCCCATTATACTTAAATAAATGTGATTGACAAAATAAGGAAAGAAACTTAATGATTCTTTAATTAATGAATGTGTGTGTGTGTGTGTGTGTGTGTGTGTGTGTGTGTGTGTGTGTGTGTGTGTGTGTGTGTGTGTGTGTGTGTGTGTGTGTGTGTGTGTGTGTGTGTGTGTGTGTTGACACATTACCGCTCTTGTGCGGACTCCACTTGGGCCGTCACAGTGGTACTGGTCTCGAGGGGTGGGTGCAGCCCGATTGGCCCGCCCCGACCTGTGACATATTAATACAAAATAAATACTTAATAAAAAATAGATGCCTACTTAAATAAAAAAAGTTTTAACTTTTACTTTACTCTTTTAGGCTACTAACTCTTTGAAACTTCTTAAAACAAACTATCTCAAAACATAGAATAAATTATTTGCTAAAATAATGACAAAACTGAGAAATCAGAAACATAATAAGAGCAAGGGTTCAACAATGACAATTATTGTTGAAAACTGTAAAAATATTATTTCTCAACTGTCTCAATACAGTGTAACTGTCCTCAAAATCTATAATTATTGTAACAGACTTTGTTGGATTGTACATGACAGATTCCAACAAAGTCTGTTACTATAATACCGGTAATGATGTGCTGGCGCTCGTTGTATGTGTGTATGCAATGTATTTTTCCCCTCGGGGCTTGCCGTAGTTAGGAATTGGTCGTGCGCACCATAGACATAATATAATACATAGACGCCCTATTGCCCGCTGGAGCGCACGTCAACGGCGCCGCCATATTGGGGATGGCAACTTTCCCATACCTCTCATACTGGGAATTGAGAAAAATGCCTGTTTTGTGCGCTGCTTGGGGCTGTACAAGTCGCCACACAATTGAAAACAACTTTCGAGGAATTATCTTTCACAGGCAAGACTGAACGTTTGTTTTTGGTTGTATTTGGTCATTATTTAATTAGTAATAGTAACGTTCAGAGGATAAATTAAAAAATACTACTGTTATTGTGTCACGAAATGTAGTTTTAATAGTTTTTCAGTCGACAATGTAGTTGTTTAAAGCTTAAATATGTGGTTTGTTTATAAAGATAGCGCCTATTTAAAAATTTGATCTGACGGTTTCGGAGTTGTAGGATGCGATCACCGGGCGCTCGGCGCTCATTAAGCCCGCAGAGGACAGCCTTACCTCGGCCAGTGCTGAAGTGTGCCGCCGACTCGGATGTCTTTAGTCTAGTGGTTAAACATGAGATATAATTCGTCTTGTGTAAATCTAACGGGCGATCTTTGGTCTCATTAATCTATAAATGGTTCCCTGGTAAATCGTTTTGGCTGAGGGCAAAGTGAAGTTTCATAACTTTATATTTAGGCTTTTTTAACGTTGTATCCTGCTGTATATTTGACTGAAGCTACTTCTCTTATAATGGCTATATTACTGATCAATAAAACTGAAATTTAACAAAAAGAGTTAAATATTAAATATAAGTCACTATTTAACTTATTTTTTATTGTGTATATTCTGTAATTGATATAGTATTATTAATAAACCATATGCTATTATCAATATTTTTATGATTGTATTATTGTATGATATTATATAATTATACTATTAATTACTATTTTATTTGCTGTATACTATTTGTTTATTTTATTGACTAAACTATTTACTATTACATCTCACAAATGTTAGGCTATATTTACTGCATTCCACAGTAGTTGTACCATAACATATGTATTAGCATAAAGGATCCATCAGTTATCTTTGTTATTGCTCAAATCTGGTCAATCACAGAAAATGCTTTTTCCACAATAAGAAAACTTAAATTATATCTCAGTATGGGGGTCTTCATCATTCTTATCCAAGAATAAAAAGCCAGATACATGACAAGTCTGAGCTTTGACCATTCTTTATTAAAACAAATATTTTGCAAGTGTAACTATTGAGATTTTAAATAACTAGAGATGGAACTTTTTGTACACCACATACAAACCACTGAAATCGGTTGATAAATATAAAAACAGTTTTTGTTTTTATCCAGAAAAAAACGCAGCTCACCCTTGAATACAGTGCAGTCTTGCCCTCCGCAAAATGGCGGACTCGTTGACGTATCGCAGCAACGTTCCAAAGCGGCCAATAGGGCGTCTATGTATTATATTATGTCTATGGTGCGCACTTGATACTGGAGTGTCGCAGGTTTTTGGAGTTAGTGATCAGATGTGTGGTATAATAAAGTGGAGAAGAGTTCAAACTGCTATGTTTATTATTTATTCAAACTGCTACCCTTACACCTATAGGTTAAGTTCCCCTGTGGCTGTTTTCTCCAACTTAAACCGATACTGTGACTATGCGCAGTTGCGCACGAATTGTCTATGCACGCGCAAGGTGTCTAGATTATGCGGATGACTTAAACGCTGAGACACAGCAGCAGTTGTAGGCAGGTATATTGATCATGAAATCAGAATTTTCTTGTCTTGAATTATTCATTCATTCAGTCATATTCATTCATTCATTTATGTCACTTGTTTAAGTCATCTAAAAATATATATATATTTTTTTTAAACTCGATTGGGGGGCACCCTGGTGGCCAGGGGGCCCCAAGCAGCCGCTTAGTTCGCTTATGCCTCGGGCCGGCCCTGCGTTCACTTGCCACTTCCACTGCTTGTTTTTGCAGGCTTATGACTTCTGACATCTGCCTCCTTTGCTCACTGACATACTGTTCAAACCACTCAGGTGCTTCAGACTTGCGCTTTCTCCTTTTGCTACAATCTGCTGATGCCTTAGGTTGTGAATTTGATGATTGTGAATTTGATGATCCTGAAGAAGCCTCTATGTGGAAAAAAGAAAGAAAAAAAGTTTAATCTTGGTGGCCTTAAAATGGTAATGATGAAGGCAGCAAACATCACTTGCCTCTAACAAAAACATTTTTTGGTTCTCACATGGACACATCTCCTCTAAATTTGAGTCATGTACCAACAAAGCTTCTTTAAACATCCAGTTAACCCAGATTCTAATTACCTGAGCCACACAATAGACATCCTTTAAATAAAGCTGTTAGCAACCCTACAAAGTTATGGAGTAAAAATAGATGCCAACATTGGAGCTACTATGTATCCAACATGGATGCTAATGTGAGACCATCACAGAGTGATTTAATTAAAACCTACAATTAACATCCAATAATGTTTACATAATAATATTTTTAGTAAATCATGAATAACATTTTCTTTGAATCTGGTGTGCTAATTCAGGTTGATGTGGCACAAAAAAAATTAACATGGAAAAGATAATCACCAGCAAAAGATGACATGACCAGGACCGGCTCCACAATGGGATCATCAGCCAGGTCCTCCATTGATGAGAAAAAGACCCAGCTGCTGGCACCACTCCCAGTCTTCTTCTTACTGTCCACTATTGTTTTGTATCTAATAAGAGAAACCCAGAAATAGCAAATATCTTCAAGTGGCCATACTCCCAAAATAATGCAAATGCCAGTATCAAAACAAACCTGTTTTAACTGTCTGAACTTATTGTCACATGCCTCTGCTCCAAAGTCATATCCTTTTGCCTGCATTTGTGTAGCTACCTTTTTCCACACTTCTACTTTCTCTAACACAGGAGATAGAAAATCTTCAGCCATTTGCTTTGCCAGAGAAATTAAAAGCAATGTTGCATTGTGCGTCCATGGCTTTGAATCTAAAGCACACATTTAAATAGATAAGGAACAGACAATATATCATTAGAAAAGTTGTGCAAGGAATGAACTTAATGTACCTTTTGACATGTGTTGGGGATCTGACACTGATGCCCACTTTGGAGCACAGGCAGGTGATGGTCCAGCAACAGACAAATTAAGTGGTGTAGTATCTGGAGGCAAATGCAGTGGTGCGGGAGCCATCATATGTGGTGCAGGAGCCAACTTTCGACTAGACCCATTTGATGCACTAGCCTGTCCCAAAGGGATTGCTGAAACTGAAATGGAAGCACACCTCTTACCTAATTCAGACTAAAACATCTATTTAGCCTCACATACTGACTTGATTTGTAGTTCATACTGTTTTAATACCCTGTTTTTTCTTTCTCATTTTTAGGAAAAGCACTTATTTACCATTGTTTATTTCTATACCAAATGTCATACACTTGCAATGAAGCTAAAAATATAGCCTAAACAACTACATCATTATGTTGATATCCTATATTTTACAATAAAACTTACGACAAAATGTCTTCTAATATACTCAGTTGATGCGTAAACCGAGCTGCATCGAACACATTTGTAAAATACTTTATTTGAACCCATTGTGTGAGTTCACTTTAATTCCGCGTGCTTTATATATATGTTGCTGCTGATTGGACTGCAGTTCTGACACACCCACCAAACAAGAGAAAACGCATCTCAAACCCGTTGCACACCGGTGCATGCCGTTTCCAGGAAACATGACGTTCAACCCGGAAACTGTAGCAAAACGTTGCGCACCGTTTTGAACTTGAACGTGCCCCTGCTGTCTTCATGTCACCTGTCTTCTTCATTAGTTCATCTGTAACACCTGTTTCAGCTGTCTTCACTCAATCAATGTTAATCAATAGCCGCGTTTCCACTGCCGGGCCAGGGCCGGGCCAGAGCTAACAGCGAGTCGAGCCGAGCCAGTGGCCTCGGCCTCAAGCACGAGCTTGCATTTTCACTGCCGGGCCAGCAGCCCCACAGCGCTGCCCTAAACCCCGCCCCTAACATGCCTTTCTGGATCAAACGTCATACAACCCAACCCATTTCAGCAGGTATTATGAATTTATTTATTGTTTAAGTTAGGAAGATAGCATGTATATTAACTCACCGGTCGTGCTGCAATAGTGTCCCGACTTGTCTCGCGAGTCGCCACTAACAGCACCGTCCATCAAGTCGAACCATGGAAAGTCCCTTCTCTGAGCTCCGCTTTGTCCATTGTGCGTTTGAATCGCCTTGTACAATACTGCGCCCGCAACTTTTTTATTTTTCCCGAACTTGAAGCGTTGCTCGCTGAATGCTTAGCTTGTTCAGCATCTATGTATTTTATAACGTCCTCGTTTCTTCACACGCCGTCAAATTGACGTTGTACCCTTTCTTCTGCCCAAATGCTCAGAAGAGCTTTGGTAACGTTATCTTCGACAGACCAGTACAGGCGATTCTCCGTTTCGAGAATTCTCCGAGCAGCGAATATTTTGCGCGATATAAAAAAGTGAAATGTGCATCTTGCTTCAGATCATAACGTTCCATAACACAGATAAACTCCGCCTTTTACCTTGAGCACGCCTCTAGCCCGAGCTGGCCCGCTTTGGCCCAAGGAATTCGACGGGCCAGAAATCCTGGCCGTTGGCCCCGAGCAAGCCTCGCTCAAGCCCCGGAAGTGACAGTGGAAACGCGACCCAGCACGGCTCGGCCCTGGCCCGGCAGTGGAAACGCGGCTACTGTGTGTGTTTAGTTCCCTTCAGTTCATTCAGTCTTGGTTCGTTCTACTCAGTGTGTGTGTTCAACCTGCCTGCCTGTACCTGTAGATTATATATTCAGTAAAAATTTGTATTGGAACTTGGCGGAGTTGTATCAGTCCTGCCGAGCCTGCGCTTCACGTCATGCCTGCCGAGACAGAGTCTGTTCAAGCCTGTTCAACCTCCACTGAACCCTCACCTCACGTCTCTGCCGCGGCCGCCCAAAGGGACATCTCCGCCGCGCTTGCTCGAAGGGTCATCTCTGCCGCGACAGCCCGAAGGGACGTCTCCGCTTTGGCTTGCTTAGTTGGGGATATTTAATTTAATATTTACCAATATTTTTGATCTGCCTGCATTGACAGCATTCTATGAGAACTGAACTGAGCTGGATGATGACATCACGGTTTACTCCAGAGCGGCTAAATATAAATGAAATCAATTAATAACTTTCTTATATCAAAAATTAACCATCACTGAACTTAAGCTGGACTGTTTTCTTCTAGAAACAAACTGTGTCGCATTATTTTCCTGTTATCTCTGTAAAGCTGCTTTGAAACAATCTGTATTGTAAAATGCGTTATATAAATATAGGTGACTTGACTTGAGCATATTTATTCAAAATTCATAAAAGTTGTGTTAATTCATGAAGATTATCAGAATGAACAAAGTGTGTAAGAATAATAAACTTTTGTTGGTCACAGAGCTTATTTTATGCAAAAATCCGATGTGATGTGAAGTTGACTTATCTCCAGAATACTCCTCCTTGTGTCAGTATTCTGTGAGGGTCTGTTAGGGGGAATCACTCGGAGTATACGGGCAGTTTTGATTAATCCACTGTTTCTTTTTCATAAGTTAGATTCTGTTTTGCAAGGGAAAGTTAGGACTCCTCTCAATATACAGTGTTTAGCCTTTAAAATGATAGGGAATAATAGTGTGAGTGAAGAGCCAGCTCTGTGCAGTGACACCGTATACACACACTTTGAGAAAACGTTGCTTTCCTTAAAGGTACACTGTGTAGGAATTTCTCCCATCTAGTGGTGAAATTGTGTTTTGCATTCAAACGCATAGTGCTCTCTAGCGCCTCGCTTTTTCAAATGCGTGTTGCAACGATGGTAGACATTATGTACCAAGCGTGCCGCAAAAGTCCTGAAAAGTGAAGCCAAAGCGTCTCGATCGCCCCCTGGCGACTGGTCCTAGTATAGCTCATAGCCCCCGCCTCCCCGTTTTTTTCAACGGGACGTGAGACCAACTAAACAATTCAATTACACTTCACGTATCTTTTTTTCCAAAGATACAATCTGTCATTTACTGTAGTTTTTATCACGCTGATGTAATTTCAAGTGTTTGATTTTAAAGCAACACTATGTAGTTTTTCAACCTTCATAATATATTTCCAAGACCCTTGAGATGGTACATCGATTTACAATAGGTTGAGTGACATGTCTGCCATAGCCTGACAGTGTCTGTATCGCTTTGGCACTACGTAACTTTGGGGTTCGGGTAGTAACCCGAGCACAAAAATAACTACAAAATTCGACTGCATTACAGCATACTGTACCTCACCTCATGCATCACGTTTGAACGCGTTGTTTGTGTTTGGAACTTCTTCAATTTGATTCATAATCTGTGATCTTTCTCTTTAAACTCACTCACAACTAACATTTTCTTCTTTTCCTCCCTGAGAAGCATTGCTGCTCAAACCTCATAGTTACAACTCGGACTGTTGAGCAGACTCGTCTCAAGCCGTTGTGACCCAACACCGGTCCGGTTACACCTGTGGGTCACGGCTGAGCGAGTCTTCTTTACACTCATTTACAAACGAACATGTTCTAGTCTATCGTGCGTCTACATTACACCCGTACCACAAAAAGACGGATTATATCCAAGACTTCGGTCATAAATTAGTATTAATATTAATAGTGTCACTGGTAGCATCGTTGCTAACTTACTGTCATTTGTTAAAATGGCGAATATATCTTTTGGTGCAGATGAGAACAAATTCGAGCTGCTCGCGGTGCAGTCTGAGCTGGAAGCTGTAGAGAAGCAGTTCCGTGACCATTTAGAGAGACAAGCTGAGCTGAGAGAACGGCGTTTAGCTCTTGAAACATCACGCGCCGATGCACACAAATCAGTGATTTGTGACGTTAGTAACCCGCTGACCCTGACCTCGTCTACTCCGTGCATTTCTCAGCATTGGTCCCGAGCGCCCAGGTCACGATCAGCCATGGTTTCATTCACTCTGGGTACGACACACCACCACGAAGTCTGGGTGGTTCCACGGAAGACGCGAGCCAGAACCAGAGCAAGAATCTCTCCGCCCCTCCCGGTTTTCGAGATGTCCACCCAGAACCGCTTCTCCTCTCTTCGCGAAACGGAACGTGATGCTGTGATCATCGGTGATTCCACCGTCCGACATGCCCACGCTAATTTAGGTAAAAGTAAGGTGCACAGTCACTGCTTCCCTGGTGCTCGTGTTTTTGATATCGCTGCGTGGGAACCTGAGATCTTGAACGGTGACGAGCGCGTCAGAGCTGTTGAGCTGCACACGGGAATGAATGACATCAGGTTGCGGCAGACGGAGATTCTGAAGAAAGACTTCAGGAGCCTGATCGAGACGGTACGCAGCACATCGCCTGAAACACCGATCATTGTGTCTGGACCGCTTCCCACTTACCGACAAGGGCATGAAAAGTTCAGTAGATTGTTTGCGTTAAATGAATGGTAAATGTCATGGTGCAATGAGCAGAAACTGCTCTTTGTAAATAACTGGAATCTGTTTTGGGAGCCTAGGCTCTTCCGTGCTGATGGCTTACACCCAAGTAGAATCGGAGCAGATCTTATGTCGGATAACATCTCCAAGATGTTAAACACCGTTTGACTAGTAACCTAAAGTCCAAATCAAAGTCTCAGCTGCACCAATTTAATTGATATTAATACTAGTGTAGAACATTGCATAGAAACTGTGTCTATTCCTCGTTTACTGAGATCAAATAATAAATCTACTCCAGGATCTAGAAAAAATTTAATTGTTATTAAAACAGAAAATCTCGCTATTAGTGAACAAAAACAAAAACAATTTCTAAAGCTAGTCTTCTTAAACATTAGATCACTCACACCTTAAGGCAGTTATTGTAAATGAAACATCACAGATAATTTTGCATTTTTGCATTTTCCAGATTTTGCCTTTCTGAAACCTGGCTTAAACCAAATGATTATTTCGGTCTAAATGAATCTACTCCGCCAGGATACTGTTATAAACATGAGCCATGTCTGATCGGTCGTGGCGGCGGTGTTGCAACAATCTACAGAGATATCCTTAATGTTACTCAGAAAACAGGTCACAGGTTTAATTTGTTTGAAGTACTTGTGCTAAATGTTACGTTCTCAGGTGTAAGAAAGAAATCCCTATTATCTCTGCAGACTTTCTGTCAGATCTATTAGTCAATGTCGATAATCATTAATTGTTGGAGATTTTAACATACACGTAGATAATTCAAATGATGCGTTAGGGGCTGCGTTTACAGATTTGTTAAACTCCTTTGGGGTCAAGCAAAACGTCACAGGACCAACTCATCATCTTAATCATACACTCGATTTAATTATATCATATGGACCCGATCCAACCGATGACCCATTTTCTCTAGAACATTGGATATTGTTGCACCCATTAGATTAAAAAAGGTCAGAGAGAAAAGTAAAGCACCATGGTACAGCGATACTACGCATGTTCTAAAGAGAGAAACCCGTAATTTAGAGCGTAAATGGAAACAAACTAATTTAGAGGTCTTTAGAATCGCGTGGAAAGACAGTATGTCACGACACGTTATAAAAAGGCTCTAAAAACAGCCAGGGCTGAGCACCTCAGCAAATTAATAGAAAACAACCAAAACAATCCAAGGTTTTAATTTAATACCGTGGCTAGACTAACAAATAAACAGACGTCATCTGAACAAAATACCTCGTTACAGTTTAGTAGTAATGATTTCATGAACTTCTTCACTGAGAAAATTGAAAGCATCAGAACCACAATTGTAAACGTTCAATCTTTGCTTGCGCCTTATAATTCAGCCTCAATTATCACCCGCAAGAACAATAGAGGGAATGCATTAACGTCACTTTCCCGCCGGAACACGTCCCCCTCAGCCGGACTGAGTGGCAAAGAGCTGCTGCGTGGCTGGAGTTAATAGGGGAAACTGCGGAAACGCGAGTAAAACAAACTATTATCAGTTTAAACTAAAAGTTGACTCGATATAGTGTTCCTTACAACTTATCAAAGATCCAGTGATCCATGGATATTGACATGCAGCCAGGAATCGTGTTTCCTGACATTTATATGTGCCCGATTTCGACGCCGGGGAAATAAATTAAGAAAATTTGCCTGTAAACGTTTTATAAATACAATATAGATAGGTCTAAATCCGAGTGATCACTTACATTAATGTTATACTGTATATCATCATATCGTCCTGGCAGCCCTAAAACTTGTATAGTTTTTTGTCAGTGTTTATTTAAAAACATCCAATTATGCAGAATAATTGTTCTGTAGCTTTTTGCAGTCTGTAAAATATACAGTACCTCAGATTTCTGGTCAAATCTAGTTGTACAGTCAATCGCAAAGCTCTTTCCCGTTTTAGATGTGTTTTGTGTGTTTTTCACGGCATTCACGCTGAAAACAAATGCTGCCACTCAGTCTTTTGCCACTCATTGGGCGTGACCGCATTCACTCCGGCCCACGGTGACGTCATGCGCATACCCTCTATTGACCTATGGCTAAGCCACGCCCCAAACACGATGAGCCAATCACTGTGCGCATAGCTATCCCATACACTCAGACATTCTCTGCTTCCTCGTCCATTGAAATGCATTGCAGTTAGTCGGTTTTCATTCGTTTTTATATGTTTTTTCTTGTCATTTTCAGTTTAAAATGGTCAAACGGTGTACATGGAGTACATGCAACTCTGACACTAGGTATCCCGAGAGGCTGGGCGACAGCGTGTATTTTTTACCCTTTCCCAAACCACATCTCAACCGAGATAAGTGTCTGGATTAAGTTATGGTAGACCACAACACCAACTATACGTGGATAAATTAAACAAGGATGTCTAAATCTGTTCTAAGATAAGTCAACAACGTATTTGAACGTTATCTTTTACATCTCTAACGTAACATTAGCCTAACATTAGAAAACATTAACAATAGCTTCTAGCTGCGTTGTACATCATGTCACTTAGCTTCATTAACGTATCTGTAAATAACCAAGATAACAAATGTTAGCAATGTTGTGCTGAATGGTTCATGTAACTGTAGCACCAAACTAACGGAGAGGTACTCTTGGTAAAGATGGTAAAAAGGCTTGTCCTGGAAACGAATGCAACTTAGACCTGTACATATTTAATTTGATCATGAACCATTAATTACATATTAAAGCACAATATTTTAGACAACTTTCTACCAAAATATATATCTATATAATCTTTCTGTCTCCAAAAATCATCAATTGCCTCCTGTGAAATGTCTCCTGCTGTGACAGCTGCCATAGCGCCTGTCACCGAATGTTGACTGTTTGTCCGAGTGAGTGGAGAGGGCGTGGCTTAGCCACAGGTCAATTACAATGCTTTACAACTATAGAACAAAAAGACGAAAATAAACTTATCACTTCATTTAAAACAACAACATGTTTATTAGATCCTATACCAACTAAACTACTGAAAGAAGTGTTACCTATAGTGGAAGAGCCTCTTCTCAATATTCTTAACTTTATCTTCTATATCTTGTCTTTATCTTTAGGTCATGTTCCAAGAACGTTCAAGCAGGCAGTAATAAAACCTCTTATTAAAGGGTACCCCGATTAGTGCAGCATGTTGGCCTTATAAGATTAAAGTGGGCGTCAGCTATAAAAAGGTGATACAAAAAACTCCAAATGTTTTTGTTTTTATTAAAAAAAGCCGAAAATCCGTTCACTCGTAGGCCGCCATATTTATTTACGTCTCAATGCATTCTGGGTAGTGACGTGTAAAGGTTGTTGCCTGGTTGTAGCCTAGCCGCTCTAGCAGCTTCGGTTATTCGTGTTCCAACGTAACGGCTAGCTAGCTACGTTTTGACAGGTAGCGAGATGAACACGTCTGCCGTTCAGCCTTTTCAGTTTGAACCCGATCGCACCGTAGGCTTAAATCCGGAGAATAACGCGGAAGACGATAGGCCCACTCGAGATTATCAGAGCGTTGAGGAAGCGAGAGTAGGGCAAAACAGATGGTGTCTGTGCGGCTACTGCTTGCCCATGCCAAGCGAGAACGAGAGCGTTTGCTGTAAAGAGCTCCACTTTTTGTCAGCAGCTGTCCTGGGTAGGCTAAGTATAAGTATAGAGCAGACGATCGTACTATCGGTATAAATAATTTAATAAGTCATCTACCGCCATCGTTTGCTTTACCGCCCCCCGAACCAATTCAACACTGTTCTGCGCATCTACCTCTACACTTTTAATCTTACAATTACAAAATTGTTATTAATAATGAACTGCAGTTATTCATTAATAATTGAATTGCCCTGAACTACATATTTAAAATCTTAAAATCTCAGATAATTCTGATTTTGCACTATTTTTTCCCTCTCCGATTGTTAGTGTATATTTCTTTGTACATTTGTAAATTCTATAGTACTGTTATACTGCATACTTAAGTCATTTTTTTTAATATGTCTTACTGTCCTTTATGTTTTTATTCTGAGTGTTGTACTTTGAGTGCAAAGATTACCAGAGTCAAATGACCAACAAAAGCTGATTGTGATTCTGATGAGAATATATAGTAAAATGCTATAAAAAGATGCTTTGGTTATTTTTACAGATACTCCGTGTATCACAGCACATGAAAACTTTAACGCAGTTTGCCTCAATCAAGATGTTTTATGGGCTTCCCTTGTCAGCCTTTATGACCGGCATAGTGCTGGTCTACCAAATCGCAACCAGGTCACTAATAGGCAAGTCAAACTTGAACATGGTTACTTAAGTATGCCTACATGGTATCCTATCTACACTGTAGCCTACAAATAGTGGAAAAAAAGTAAACTGGACTGTGCGCTTCCAGTGAAGGCTTCAGCTGTTTTAATGGTTAAGACAAACAGCTTAAATCATTTTTTCATAACATAATAGTATAATTGTTTTAAAAATTCTGCCTATTAGGTCTTACAGATATGCCTCATATCGTCAGTTTGCATGGTGGATGCATGGTTGGCTAGGGAGAAGAGTCCGCAGAGTCATTCCGTCATGTGCAGTTAACAAAATAAGAAACGTCTACTCTAACCAAGTGGAATCTATACAGGGTTTGAATATGAAGACACTGATCATGCAGAAGTAGATGAGGCATGGAGAGATTTTAATGACCTATAGCTGAATAGTTGACATTTGAAGGCATTTTGTCAAGAAAACAAGCTATGCAACAAAATAGGATATCATACTAAATGTTAGTTTAAAAAAAAATGTTGCATGTACACCAATATCAAATGTATGTTTGAAGTACTACGTGTGCTTGACTAGAATTAAAAATTAAAGATACTGTGCATTTGAACTATGCTGGTGTGTACGTCATGTGTTCGTAATGATGCAGCTACTTGAAACGTGAAAACTGCTGTGTTTGAAAAATGATCTGTGATCTGGATAGTCTCTCTTGTGGAGCCATGACACGTGTTGGATTAACTCTCATGTCCATGACCTGTTTTGAATCTAACACAGAGGAGAGAACATCTGCAATCATAGCTGTCATGTAGCTATAGTCCTTTTCAACAGGCACTGGTATTGCTCTGAATGTCTTGTGGACTTTGCTCCATGAGATTTTGAACTTGGGTTCACCAACACTCTCCCCATCTTGAAAAACTGCCTGTTCAAAAACAGAAATATGGAAAATAGATACAAGGTTTTAGGAACAGTTTAGTGTGCAATAACCAGTGTCACATAGGGGTGTAACAATATATCGTGCCACAATATATCGCAATACAAAAATGCAACAATATGTTTCGTGGATAGTCCCCCCCCCCCTCCCTCTCCAAAAAAAATTACTGTGCGAGAAAAAAATTCAAGTTTTCAGAGTTTTAGAGTCAGTACTACATTAAACTACTATATAATGTTGAATATAATGTATAATAATGGAATGGGGGAATATTTGTGGGTCCTGATAATACCAAATGTCTTATGTTACCTGACCAGTAAAAAGTGTCCAACAATATTTTAAATATATCTACTCTGTGAAAAAGTGCAAGAATATTTGTCTAAATTAATTCTGTATTTTATTCTGGTGTTTCTATTGTCCTTGGGTTAAACGCACAGAGTCCAAATCTATTCATTTAAACCCACAATGTAATATCAAATTTAGCATTTTAATCAAACAGTTCATTTTTTGTTAACCTTTTATCATGTCTTGGAGTATCGCAATAATATCGTATCGTGAGTTCAGTATGGTGATATGTATCGAATCGTGACATGAGGGTATCGTTACACCCCTAGTGTCACATAGTGCTTGCAAGGGATAGGATTGATTACACTTCACACACCTGTTCCCTGTTCACATTGTTGTTATGATCCAGAGCAGCAAGCATGAGAGGCATGGATCACATAATATCCAAAATGTGTTCTCTTTGGGAGGTATTTCAGGTACATGGAGTGATACACCTGAATGAATTTGAATTTGAAATAAACTATTAAAATATGTGAGTCACATCCTGCCAATCGTAATGAATGGAATATTTAATAATCAAAAAAGCAAATAAATAATTTCAGCAATAATCTGTTACTGTATTTGATCATACCTCTAGTTTTGTTGTGTGGATGCACTTTGTCAGATGATCCAGGTCTTTCAAAAGCCGTTTTGTGTTTCACAACCGCATTATGGGCTTCAGATCCTGGCTTTAACCAAAGCTTGCTTCTCTGGCTCGTCTCATCAAGGGGCTCATGAGAACATTGGTGATAGTGCCTGTTCCCTGGCCAGTCGTGTCGGTTGGTAACATGGTGTATTACAGATATTCACTTCTCTTTCAACACTTCGGCATTACCCTCACAGGTTTGTGCACTCCACCACAAATGATTTACAATGGATGGAATCCACTGTCCCAGGCCTTCACATTCCCTTCTCTTAGCTTCAGTTGCCAGTTTTTTGGACACTCCTTTTGCCACATGCCAAAAATCGGTGTTTTTCTGGATTACTGACCCTCATTTCTTTGACGATTTGTGGATGTCTGTCAGTTGAGATGGCTGAGACCTTCACTCCATTTTCTTCTATGGTTTTGAGAGCTTCTTTAAAACCTTTGATTTCCATGGTATTAGAGCTCGAAACTTGGGTGCAGCTAATTACCTTGAAGTCCACAACCTTTTGGCTTTGTGTGTCTAAAAAAGTGTATGTACAGTATTTGGCTGAGTGCCCCGAGAGTCACACCGGCCATCTCCATAGAGAACAACTTCTTCTTGTGATTTCATTGTAGATAACACTGTACTCTGTCTTTAATCCACGTTTTTTGAATTACAGGAAACACAAACTTCTTCCTCAGTGATGTGTATGTGTCTTCACTAATTGTTTTGAGGTTCATGTTACTACAGAAACGCTCAAATTTAGCAAAATGGATGCCACTGAAGAAAACTGATGCTGTTAAAAGCAGGTTTCCTGTCCCTTTGGTTCCCACTCAAGTAGGCTGAGACTGCCATCTGTAACTACAGTTGTTAGCACATGTAATCTCAAGTGTCAACTGTGATCCTTCCATTTTTAGCTCTTTCACTTCTTCCTGGACAATCAGGGAGCCACACTTTATACAACGCTGAAGCAATTGGTTTAACTGTTCCTCAAAAACTAGAAAAAGCCTCATTTCTTTATGCGTGTTGGTTGAAGCTTGTGATTCCTGGGTGCTTTGAGAAAACTCAGATGAACTTACAATGTATTCCGGATCAAAGTGACTGCACTGTGATTGACTCTGTTCGCCAAGTTCATCATCTGAGAGGAACAGATCCTGGGAGTTATCAATGTCATCCTCCTGTACACGTTTGCCCATCTCAATTTCATGTTTACCTGTGTAACTATGGTCCTTTTTTACCGGGTAGTCCACATCAGCTGGCCACTGTACCGCTGCATCTGACTGGTTAACATCCGTCTGCGTTGCTGCATCAACCATACTAGGAGAACACTGTAGGCCTAACGTTACAGTGGATTCATTAACAGCATCTGGTGGATTGTCGGTTACCTCCATGATCGGCGTAGTGTCCGATGATTCGTCTTCCACGACTGCAACTGCAGGAGCGGGTTGTTTACATCCTAGCAGTAGAGTGTCCAGAGTCGCTTGCCTTTGTCGTTTGTTACCGCGGCTTTCACTGCTATGCGCGGACGCAAGTGCTTCGTGTGGGGGAAAATTGAAGGCACGCATTTGGTTTTAGTCTTCGCTTGTAACTAGCTGCACCTGTGAGCTCTTTTAGCCGACTAAATGCCTCAAACGCATAGGGCTGAAGTGACGGGAACACAGCCGTGGGTCTTCAGGGAGTTGTACTCGTCCGCAAGCAACTTACCACTCTTTTCTTATTTTCTTCTCCTTTGGAAAGGAATGGAGGCTTTCATCACTCCCTCTGTTGCCTTTGGACTGGAAATTACAACCAAACGCTGCACAATGTGGCATTATATTCACTTTTAGGATGTAGCTACAGTTAAATTTAGCGCCATTAGCTCACCTCTCTCTGTTCTGAACACAACCGACACAGCCAATATGCGTCATCGACCCAGAATGCATTGCGCGCGCAAAAATAATGGCTGCCTTCATAGTTCAAATTCTGTAAACACTTTGAGGATTTTTTAAATAACGAAAATATTTTATGTATTTCTAACTATATATTTTTGTAGGAGAGAGCAGTTGTAGCATATTTAGGGCGTTGTGTCTTAATAATCGGGGTTCCTTTTAAGAAACCACAATTAGATCCAAATAACCTAGCAAATTACAGACATTTCAAATATTCCATTTATGTCTAAAATACTAGAAAAAGTTGTGTCCGCTCAACTGGGCTCTTTCTTGCAAGAAAATGACATCTATGAAAAGTTTCAGTCTGGATTCAGGCCACATCATAGCACTGAAACTGCGCTAGTTAAATTTACAAATGATTTACTTTTAGCTTCTGACCAAGGCTGTATCTCAATACTAGTTTTACTTGATCTTAGTGCTGCGTTCCGATACTATAGATCACACAATACTCTTAGAACGACTACAAAATTATACTGGTGTTCAAGGACAAGCATTAAGCTGGTTCAGATCATACTTATCTGACCGCTACCATTTTGTCTATTTAAATGGAGAAAAATCTACCATAACTTCAGTAAACTATGGAGTGCCGCAGGGATCTGTGTTAGGCCCTCTATTATTCTCAACATATATGATGCCACTTGGAAATATTATAAGGAAGCATGGAATTAGTGTCCATTGTTATGCTGATGACACTCAAATATATATTTCATCACGGCCGGATGAATATGCTAAATTATCCAAATTGACAGATTGTGTTAAAGATATAAAAGATTGGATGACGCATAATTTTCTTTTATTAAATCCAGACAAGACAGAGGCACTACTTATCGGTTCGAAAAACCGTCCGCAAAACCTCTCACAACACAACTTTAACATAGTAGGATGCCCTGTTACTTTATCCTCTACAGTAAAAGACCTGGGTGTTATAATGCTGCATTCCAGGCAGGTTTTTGAGCACGTAAATCACGACTTCAAACCACAACTCACGACTTTGTAGCGTTCCAGGCCAGTCACGCCAAACTACCTGAGCGCAATATACATACTTATTTTTTCAGACACATAACATTGTAATACATAATGGTGTGTGTATATACACACACGATTATGTATTACAATGTTATGTGTGTGTATATACACACACGATTATGTATTACAATGTGTGTGTATATACATACTTAGGGCCCTATCTTGCACCCAGCGCACGATCTGAAACGCAAGTGTCAAAGCGCAAAGCGCAAGTAACTTTGTGGGCGGATCCCGGCGCTGTTGCTATTTTCCCGGCAGGATAAATGCCTCTTGCGCCTGGCGCAAATCTAAAAGAGGTTGGTCTGTAGCTTCATTATTCATAGGTGTGGTTTGGGCGTAACGTGAAATAAACCAATCAGAGCGTCATCCAACATACCCTTTAAGAGCAGGTGCGCATGTTGCATGGCGGATTGTTATTATTATGGCGCATTTACCAGGCGCGCGCCAGGAGCGGTTCACAGCCGAGGAGATCGATGTTCTCGTCAGGGCCGTAAAAGAAAGAGAATTGACATTGGGGATGGGACAAACCCACCCAAATCAATAGAAAAAAATATGAGAAAGCTCAACTGAACTGGAAAGTTAAAGAGTAAGGTTTTTAATGTACTTACATTATGGTAAAGGTGATTTCGCAGTCTTCAGATTTTTTTTCCCTAGTTCTTGACGGACAAAATAATTTGTCAGATGTCCTTATATACATATGTGTCTTGCCACTATTAGGCAAACAGGTCTGATCCGTCATTACTACAATTTGCCTGAAAAATTACCAGTATACACTGGTAAATGTGTAAGCTAGATTTATGCCTATTTTTTCACATCTTCATGGACACCACAATGATTTCCCTCGTGTGGTAATATTTGTCCTTGTTATAATGTATGATTTGCAAAAATAAAAACTGCTGCATCTGTGTTGATGAGAGAATCAAAGTGTATGCGCGTTGTGCACCCGCTACATTATGGCCAAGCATGCGCACTTAAAATAGCATTATGAACAACGCGCAACGCGCCACTGACTTTAGACCAGGTTTTTTTTGGTCAGTGGCGCAATTGTTTTCTGGAACTGCAAAATAGCACTAGGGAATGTTTGCGCCGAAACACGCCTCCTTTTTGCGCCGACCCGCCCAGGGAGCGCAAGTTCATTTCCTAGTTTACCGACGTGCGTCTGTGGAGGGAAAAGCATTATGGAGCTAGTTTTGTATGGAGCCCAACTAGCGTTAGCCTGGTCCCACCAGACTCTTGTACATTTCATTTCATTTGTACATAGAGTCTGGCACCGCTCCATTAACAAGCGTTAACTTCCTTGTAGGAGGGTACTCTTTTGAAGTCTAAAACTATTGGATCTTCCCAGTCACTCTGGATCTACCATAACCAATCGCTAACATTTGGTCGTGACATGTTTTTTCCCGAACCCTGTGGAGAGGAGGGCCACAACATCATACCACCAACAAAACTAAGCAAAGATTGTTCTTGCTCCGGCTTTAACTTCTTCATATTCGGCAGCGTTCCCACAACGGACCGAATGGCTTCGCTCGCATCTTTCTCCGCTGCCATTACTGAACTACAACTCAAAATAACGCACAAGTCGACATCAACGTCATCGTTCTCAGCCACTCCCTCTGTTCGCTGATTGGCCCGGTAAAAAATTGACCAGAGAAAACCAAAGACTACAGCACAATCCCAGACGTAGTGCTGAAGGAAAATGAAAATTGAGCGGAAGTAGGTAGGAGGCCGGAGCCAGGCTAAACTAGCATTTGTTTGCCGTCTGTATGTTGTTGTCTTGGCTGAAGCAGCAACTAAAACGAAGAAGGCAATGGTTTTGTCGGAGGAGACTAGAAAGAGAAAAAAGGAGAGTGACAAAATAAAAGGCCGGATGAGGATCAATATTGGTCCAGCGTTCGCTCGCTGGCGTGAGCTAAAGGAGGAGGAGGGGTGCCCGACGATGCTGACCTGTCCGTCTTGCTGTTGGACTAGTAAATAGCTTGCATACTATCTCTATTTTTTAGAATTTGTTGTCTGTCTGGCCATGTCACGGAATCTATCTGATCCTCCATTTATCTTCATGAATCAAGAATGCTAGTAGAGTAGCGAATTATCAATCTGGTAGCTAGTAAACGTGAGCTGCGCGATCCTTTGGCATTTGAAAAAAAATAAAACCCATGAAATTATATTCATATGACATGCTGAAATATATGCCAATGTACCTGGGATGAAGACATTTCATACGCAACGCTGGCAGTCTGCCCAAGACATGAGAACTTGCAAGAACTAAAGACGGTATCGGCTTGTCAAATGCACGTGTATCTCCTGGTGTAACCATGACAGATTTTACGACAGTAGTAGAAGACAATACTGTTTCCCAACTGTAGGGGGACCCTGAGAGCAAAAGTTACATGGTGTTGCTCTAAAATAAGTTTGTTTTTAGTTAGTTACGGTACGGTACTGTGACGTCATGATTGACAGGTTCTCTGAGCGAAGTAACGTTAATCACTTAAAGGTGCAATGTTTAAAAATTTGAGTATCTATTAACAGAAATGCAATATGGCATCCATAACTATGTTTTCAGTGGTGTATAAAGAACTTACTTAATAAACCGTAATGTTTTTATTACCTTAGAATGAGACATTTATATCTTCATAACCCGGGGCACCCCCTTTTATGAAGGTCGACATATTGTGACGTCATGTTTCTACCGTAGCCGACAGCGAACAAACAGCACTACAGAGCGCGTTTCGTCACTACCTTGAAAGAGAAGGCGCAGAAGCCTAGAAGAAGCTAGCCATAAACACCGTGAGTATTGACTTTTGACTTGTCAGTGGTGTAAAATATGTAGTTGGATTGTTTCATGTAACTTAGTTCTTCTCCCTCGCTGTGTTATGGCTTTGCTATGTGGATATAAATGTGCTGGTTATGTACGTGAGACAGCTGATTAGTACTCTTGTCATTGACCGTAAAACAGTAACGTTACAGGAATCACCAACCCGGCGATCGCGGTCGACAAGTTGATCTTGGAAGTCGATCGTGAAAGTTTTCAAAATCAGAGAAAAAAAAGCTTATTGTGTGTAGTAAATGTTGTCTAGGGGATGCGGAGGCGCGCGTGCTGTTACAATCATGTCATTTTTGCCACACGCACCTTTGGGCTCATGCGGACGTGTCGAGTTTAAACATGGCTTTACGCTTTAACCAGCTCAGCCACAGTAACAGCTCATATTAGCCAGCTAAACTTTTACTAAACTGTTAGAAAAAATATATAGTTGCATAGTTTCATGTGGTTCTTCTCCCTCACTGTATTATGGGTTTGCTATGTGGGAAGAAATGGGCTGGTTACGTTTGTGAGACAATCAGCTGATTACTATTATTATATTATATTAAGACCATTGATCCTCACCTGACTATGGCTTTGTAAACTTTATCCATGATGTGGTTAATAATGGATTGTGGTACAAACAATGTTACACACTCTTGGCTTACTCTGGCTATTCTCTGCTGTCTCAGACGACGATATGTTTGTCCCGTTTTAGCCACCGTAGCTTCTTCGAAAGGGAGGGGTGAGCAGTGGGCTGAGCCCGCAACCGAACCGCTAGATGTCGCTAAAAATCACACACTGCACCTTTAAGTACAGACGGACTTCGGGATCTTCGGAGGACTGAGGAGATTGTATTTACTTTATTTTAACAAGCCTCTTGTTGTACTGCAAGAAAGCAACTTCAGCGTCCCTTTCAAAGTCTTTCTCCTTCATTAGGTCTTTCCACCTGGGAAAAGCTATCCCGATATTTACCCTAGTTTTTTTAATTCGCCGGTCACGTTTCCTTTTAAATAAAATGTTTTGCTTTTTTGGTGACGAGTATTCCTTCTCCTGTGGCTCGGCATAAGTAAGATCCTGCATTATGAAGGACCTTGCAGTGCAAGTCAGGGCAGTGACAAGCACCTCTCACTGATCTCCCTGTCCGTTTCAGCTGGTTTCAGTCACATGACACTGGCTCTGAACGGAAACGCGTTGTGGAAACACTTTTGGTAGGCTAGTGCTTTTTGTCCCTCTCTGCTATTATGGTTCCCTTTCGAAAGGGAACTCTCACTGCGTCGAATGTCGCTAAGGGGAAACGCGTCAGGCGTGACAGGTGTCTGAAATCACAATCAAATAACGGCAATCACATTGACCAGTGGTGTAGTCTAGTTTTTTGTAGTGAGTATACTGTGATATACCAGCCCCCCCCTACCCCCCCCCCCCAACCCCCCCACCCCCTACCCCCCCCCTACCCCCCAACCCCCCCTACCCCCCAACCCCCCCAAATACAAAAACACAAATAAAAATGTACTTTTTAAAAACTTGTGTGATATTCCTGTAAAATTGTGTTTTAATAGATTTGATTATTATTATTTTAAAAAGTACATCTTACTATGCAATTTCTTTCATAATTCCCTCTAGTTACTTAATTTATCTACAAACTTTTATTTTGGTGGGTTGTAAATTAAAGACATTTGAGCTTCTGTGTTTTAATAAACTATTACTATTATTATTATTAGGCCTACTTGAAGTATACTCTACTGTGCAATAGTAAAATATTTCTGTTATATTTTATATTTTAAGTTATACAAAACTTTGATTTTGAAAGGTTGTCATGAAGACTTTAAAGTTTGTGAGTGTGTATATGATACGAATGAACGACGGTAGTTTTATCAAATGAAATGGTAAAATTCTTGTGAAGTGACTCTCATAAAAGCTCTGCGATGAAGTTCAAATGTGTGCATGTTCTCCTCATAGACGCTGAAAACACCACGAGTGTCACGCGCGCGTCAGTGTGTAGTGTTCAGTGTGTAGTGTTCAGTGTGTAGTAGGCTAGAGCACACATTGAGCGCTCATTCACAGAAACACGCAGAACATTCAGAGTTTATTTCAATAGCAGTCTTTTTGAGCTTTAATATTCATAGACACTTAGTAAATATCGAGATTTGATTCTATCATTAGCCTACTTTTGATTTATTAATTCAAAAATGGCTATATTGCGTGACGTTCCGCTTTACAGTAGCCTAGGTTATTTGTTACATTTGTTGCTGGCTTCCGCGATTCGATCCGTGTCGCTGCGCAAACACAGACGTCACGGCGGGGTGAATTTATGAATGAAAATTCTTTCACAAAACGATGTTGTTACGAATCCTCACGCGTTTTAAAGTGGGTATACGGAGATCTTTGACATTTCCTAGTGGGTATACGGAAATCCTTGACATTTTCTAGTGGGTATACGGCGTATACCTGCGTATCACGTAGACTACACCACTGACATTGACCGGCGACAGCCCGTGCATCATTACGTGAATGATTAACGTGCGACCTGGAAGTATAAAAGGGCGCCTTGCAAACATGACAAATCATCTCATCGTCTCCGGGTACTCTCTGTGTGAAATGGTGAGAAAAATGAAACGTGCAGCGAAGTGATTGCTTTCAGAAGTGTGTCGACCCGTGCCCAAGGTTTTTTGACGCCGGGTGACACAAATGAACTGTGCGTTTTCTGCCTGGGTTCTGCACGGGAGGTTCTCGAGGGAGCTTGCTGTGCAAACTGTCAGCGTTTTTCTATGAAAACGCTCCGCTCTCGTCTGGCCCTCTTCTGAAGTGAAGAGGGTTCAACATCTGGACCTCGTGGTTCAGGTCCCGCTCATGCCGAGGCAGAGTGGTGACTTGCATCATGGGGCTCCCAGATGGAGCTTGTTGATCACCTTGAGAGGGCTGTAAACCTCTCAGATGATCCGACGACTGACGAGGGCGAGCTGCAGGTTGAGGATGAAGATTTTTCACAGACTCTTCCTGCAGCTGATGCTCTTCAAGATGAGCACCAGATGGCTGAGGAGGTGTATGATCAGGTAGATCCTGGACCACCTCAGCCACCCTTCCCCGTGTATGCAGAGCTGGTGGATTTTATGGAGCACGCCGCCATCAGGCTGCAGTTGCCTTGGCGACGTGCTAGAGGAGAGACCGCTCACGGCTGGCTCGATGATCAGTTTCTCCCCGGTCATAGACCACCAGCTCAGATGGGGCCTCATTTACAAAACTGTGCGTAGGATTCTTACTAAAAGTGTGCGTGCGCCCGAAAGCCAAAAATGGCTTACGCAAACAAATATTCAGACTTATAAAACCGTGCTCCATATATGGAGCTTACAACGCCTAGTTTTACTATGCTAATCCTCATCTGCATATAATTTGCATATGATTATTGATCCACGTGATAACGGTACAAGACATTAGGAAAATATGAAATACGGATGTGCTGTCACATTACATTAATTAAAATCATTTAGTAACCTATCATTGCCTTGTTGTTTTTGAATAAATAAATCAAATAGTGTCAAATACATTTCAGAGAAAGTTTTTCTCAATCTTATCCACTGGCCAAATAGTATTTTTAATTGATATATATTTTTAATGGAAAAAGATAGACCTTGTTATGCATTATTTTCACGAAACCATTTTCTCTGACAATCTGCTATCATAAGCAATTATCTATGTAGTTAAAACATTAAAACACACCATGTCAGAGAAAAAGTGTTCAAAAGCATTGCATCCACAACAAATATTTATATTTATTGAATATAAAAATTTTCTAACTTCTCAGTAATGATTACATGTTGTTTAAGTGTTTAACACCTTTAATGAGATGGGCATATTTATGTTTATATCAGAAGTAAAACATAGTTTAAATCATTATTTTATTTTATTTAAACTTATTTAAACTTAGGTTTCATAATGAAGATTTATGGTTTTACTTCATCATGCCGTTAGATAGCCTAGGCTATATATGTGTCAGTTTCACTAAACGGCCCAACGTGCTCGCTGGCACTGACATTTAGAAGGGATGGATGTTTGCTTCAAGTGATAGGCTTGGTGAGTGAAATTATATTAGTATTATCTTTCTGTATATGTATAAAAAAATTTAGGTCTAAAAGTGACCAAAAAGACATTTAACTCCAGCTCACCATCGGTGTCGCCAAACTGCTCCATCTCCAAAACGTTTGTATGTGAAGAAGAAGAAGCTAGTGGCCTCTTGCTGTCAGTTTCATCTAGCCTTAGTAGGCAGTTGCTGAAGGCGAGCTTGTGCCCTGGCTCGCTAAAGTGTTCATTCTCTGCTACTGGGTCCCTTCCGGAACCTTTTTCCTGCCTACAGCCTGGTTTGCCTACCAGGCGGACAGGGTCGGCGCCAGGACATACGGAATGAGGGGGCCTCGATGCGTCACTGGGGGGGCCTACTTATAATTAATTTTTTTTTTTTTTTTTTTTATGATTTGATTTGTTTAGATCCAGTGAAGTCGTTGTCATCAGGGGCGTAATTTGCGGGTTTTTCTCAGGATCAATATATTGTCCTCCACCAGTTTTTGAAACATTGCACGGATGCACCAAATACAAATACATAAAACATCTCCAGTTAACTAGCAGAGCATTAATTTAGTTCGCTATTAAATAAGAGATCTAGCGCTAAAATGTTTTGTTTTTGAACTCAAGCTGCGCGCTGGTTGCCGCTGCTATCAGTAGGCGCGTTTCCATTACAGATTTGCGCAAAACTTTTGCGATTTTTTTCTAAATGTCGATAAAAAATTATTGCGAAATGACGCGTTTCCATTATGTTATACGATACAACGTCCCTTTTTTCCTCTCGCGATAAGTCAAAAACATCATGGCAACGGGTAGGTTTATAGTCTATCAGCCACCACCACATTAGACATTATTATTATTAATGGAATGAGACGTGTTATCCAAGCATTAATGGCAGGGAAAGACCCTTATACTGCGAACGGCATAAGGAGTTTCTGGTGTTTCTCTCTCATTTCTGCTCCGAGGTCTTGATTGTGGCATTTCTTTGAGGTTTAGAATCCAGTATTCCTGTAGCCTAATTATTGTTTCTTTTATGAATTTAATAAAGAACTCTGTCCAAACGGTCAGTGTACATTTTGTGTCCATTCGTTTTTCCTTATTTAACCCGTAATTGCAAAACGAAAAATGAACGGTGGTTGTTTTTTTAAAATGCAAAGTTGAACACCAATTTTTTTTTATTTGAACTGTACACAAATGCTGCGCAAAAATATTAATATATCGACTAAATTTCAGATGTTTGTTTATGACTTTTTGCCCCTTTATTAAACATTTAAAATATTCCCAACTTAATACGAAAAAAAAGTCGATTTTAATGGTTTTCTAAGGCCAAATTAGAACCTGGAAATTATATTTTTCCCGCAGTGCTGAATGAGAAGAGCCATATTTATGTCTCTGGAACCACAGCCTTTAGGTGAGTATAGGTGAGCTAATGATAATAAATGTGTCTGAAAAAATAACGAGGCATTTTAATTGTTGTTAAAGTGGACACTTCAAGCTTTAGCCTACATAGGCTATACTTTGTTTCAGCTCTCGCGCTCCAGTTCACGGAGATCATGAAAGCGCGCATGATTGTTTTACTTTACTTTACAAAAGCACAACGTTTTCTTGTTATTGTGAGTTTACACAAATAAAATCATAGTTGCAAATAATGTAGTATTATTTTCTGTATGACCAGAAATTATAGAGTAGGCCTATTTTAAGTTGTTTCTACTGTTGATAGGAAAAAGCAAGTGTTCGCGGCCGTGCCTCCGTGCCATGCGCGCTCAGCAAACACTTTTTTTTTTTGCGATAAATGGGAGTTTTTGCGAAATTGACCTGTTTCCATTGAGCGTAATTTCAATTCGCAATTTCAATTTGCGCAATTTGAAGGGTAATGGAAACCCGCCTAAAGTCATGGATAGTGTTCTCTTCTCTTGTGACTCGCGCTCCGCACTCGGACACGCACTTCAATCTATCGCAGTAGCGGAGACTCTATTCATTCGGTGAGATCAGAAAATAAAATGGAAACAAACGTGTCCCTGCTTGATAAAAACTGTAACCAATGATGAACATATTCGGTTTTTGATGAGACAGAACAACAACTATTCGAGTGCGGATTAGAACCCGCAACCTCTGACACGCTTGGCAAATAATCTACAATTTGACCATTGAAGAACTCAAACAAAATCAGCTGATCGATGTATTTATTTACGGGTTGCAAAGCTGATTTAATCATGGTAAAACTAAATTAATTTACAAATAGTTATATATATAGTTATAGTTAAAATATAAAATATATATGTAGTTAAGTTAATTATAATATGTCAGGAATAAAAGGGCACAGTGGTAGCGTGCCTGTTGCCGAGTCTCAGTGGCTGAAATCGCGTTCTGAGGCAGGGTGGTGCGCGGACTAGAGGTGAGGGGGCACAGTGACCCAGGTGGCCGGGCCAGGCCCCCTGGGGCCCCCTCGTAGCGCCGACCCTGCAGGCGGACCTTGTGCTCCCCTCACCGAGGGTCACTATGAGCATCCAGACTCCTGAGTCTGGTCACACGGTCGTAGGCCTCTCATGAGGCCTCCCAGTTAGATCAGCCATTAGGCCTTCACAGGCTTCCTCAGTGTTTTGAAACACAAACACTGGGTAGATCCGTGGATCAAGTAGAGAAACTCCCCTCGCTGGCAAGGGTTGGAAATCACTATACTGAGTCATACTCTCCGGAATATCCCATCTCTGAGATCCGGGCTGAGTGGTCACTGCCAGCTTCGCAGTCCTCCGGGTTGGATGTTTTACCTAAGGCAAGTGTCCAGAGGCTCTGTCTTCGGACAGACAGGAAGTGGCCAGATTAAGTGTCTATGTGCTGACGCCAGGTCAGGCCGTCCTGGTGGCATTTCGGGGTGAGTACGTTCCCCTGAATAGTGATTGGCTGGGGTTCCTTTGGGTTCCCTAGCCACATTCCCTAGAAGGGACCCCTTCTAATTGGAAGTTGTGGTTCCAGGCCCGGAGCAGGCCCAGGTAGGCCTTTCATTTAACCCTCTGTGGTCGGCGCGACGAGCTAGATTTTTTTCCTTATCAGTGCAAAAGAGAATCAAATTACTCTGTTGATTTTGATCTTACATATAAGTGTTGTACATCATTAGATCCTGTTAAGTGTCTATTTTTTTGTGGATACTCACAATAAAAACAAAGTGTTGTGCTTTTCATCAAATAAAGAAAAATAAACATAATGCCTTCTCTCTGTCAGTGAAGTCCATTTTGAAACACGTCCGAAAAATGAACTGTAACTCTGTCAATACTTGTCACAGAGATACGAGAGATTTCTCTTTATGAAGCTGAAATTCTCTTATTTTAAATGAAGTAATTTACTAAAAAAAGAAATATTTCCAGTTTATGTAGTTCGTTTGAAACCAAGGAGAGGTAAATTTTTTCTGTTCTCCCTTCATTATCTTTAATGAGCATAGACCGCCACGCCCCTAGAGCTTTTCACAAGGTAAATAGGCAATCTATGCATAGCACACACGGCACGCCCCTCGATCAATGCCATAAAAACACGAAGTTTCTTCATCAGATTCAGTGATAGTTCATTGCGTTTTGAGGATGGCAGCACGCTACTCCGACAAAGAGGCCCTTCAGATGATTTGGGAAAGCGAGAAAGAATTCACCTTTTCTTCAGAGGAAGATTGCGACTCGGACGACGAACGGCTGCATTTTCAAGAACGAATTGATCCCGCCGAGGATAGAAGTTTGGAGTAAGTTGTTTAGAGTTATATAATTCTTTTTCTGATCATATAGAGCTCAAATGAATTTTCAGACTATATTTTGCCTAGTTTTGGCTAGCTTTTGACATAGGAAATATTGCTTCACAATATCACTAACGTACGCTTGTGTAAACTTTTTAAATGTGATATTCTCTAAACATATTTGTATATTAGCCTACATATATTTCACTCAGTTTTGATTAGTTTATGACACTGATTATCATGCGAAATAGCCTACTGCCTTATGCGTACTAATGTATTTTGTTTTCAAACTGATTAGGTTATGATTTAGTGAAATATATGTCAGCCTCCGGTAAAATGTGAGATACTGTCTAAATACAATATATTTTTTACATATAAATGTTCAGTTTTGGTTAGCCCATGACTACTTATCATGCTAAAATAGCCTACTGCCTTAGCCTATGTGTAATGCATTTTTTTGCGAATAACTGCTAGGTTATATGTGACAGAAATATATTTCAGACTCCGGTAAAATACGTGATAGGCTACTGTCTAGATACAATATATGTTATATATAAATGTTCAGTTTTGGTTAGCCTATGACACTTTATCATGCGTAAATACTTGTTTGTGTATACAGGTGTAAATTTTTGAAATGTAAGTTAGTGATGTGTCGTTCGTTCGCGAACAATCCGTTCATTGTGTAGCCTATCTCTAAATGCGTGCTGTCTATATGGGCCATAGATCCTCGCAAATGTTCAGTTTTGGTTAGCCTATGACACTAATTATCATGCTTACTGCCTTATGCACTGTTTGTGAATACAGGTGTAAATGTTTGAAATGTAGTGATGTGTCGTTCACGAACGATCCGTTCATTGAGTGAATCATAAATGCGTGCGTTCTATATGGGCCATCAACACATACTTTGTTGTATACATAATGTATGCTAACAGTTATTTTGTTTTGTTTTTTAGGAATGTGGCTGCATCACGTTCTCCTACTCCAGCACCTCGCAGAGAAGCATGCAGGTGTCGTTCAGTTCTCAGTGCGATCGAAAATCATACTGAGTAAGTGCATAGACGTAATATTTTACAGATGAAATGTAGCCTAATTGTGTTTACATCATCAAATGTAAAAGTTCCTATTCTTGTGTGAAATTTCAAATATGTCTTTTTGTAATCCATGGTAATTAGTGATTGATAATGATAATAATAATAATACAGTTTCTGATTGTGTTATCAGCATGCGTTCTATATGGGTCATCAACAGATACTCTGTTGTATACATAATGTATGCTAACAGTTATTTTTTTTGTTTTTTAGGAATGTGTCTGCATCACGTTCTCCTTCTCCAGCACCTTGCAGAGGAGCACGCAGGTGTCGTTCAGTGCGATCAGATGTGACAGTGAACATGTTCAAGCACCAATTCCGAAGAGAGGCAAGGCAAACAAGCAGACGAGCAACAGGCAGTCCACGCTGTCATGGAAAACAGAGACCGATGTTGACATGGTTCCACAGGCACTGCGATTCCTTCCTGCACGGGAAACTGGACCGCAACTGAGCCCTGTAGACTCGCATTCGCCCATGAGTCTATTCAAACTATTTTTTTCAGAAAGTGCTGTCAACTCTGTGCCACAACACCAATGCCCAGGCTGCCAAGGCAACTGCAAAAGGCTGCAAATATAAATGGACAGATGTCAGCATCAGTGAGATGTACCGCTTATAAAAGAGCTTATATTTTTTTTGTTTATCAACATGCTGATTGCCTGATAGCCCTGACATGCTGATAGTACTTTGATCAACCTTTTACTAACCTTTATTAATATTAATATTATTTTTATAGGAATGTGGCAAAGAGGGCCAAGACAAACATTCAGACGAGCAACAAGGAGCTGCCTTTACTTTTGTTTATTTTGCTCACATTTGATTTGCTTAGAGCCCGCATCAACGGGCATAAGCATTTACTGTGAGATACCTGCCTTTACTTTTGTTTATTTATTGCTCACAATTGCTTTGTTTATAGCTGACTGATTATTTATTTATTTTACTCACATTTGATTTGCTTAGAGCAAACTTAGAACATTTAGTTTCAATTTAGTTTCTCCACATAGAGGAATTACAATAAAACAGATTGAAAAACCTTTGAATCTCCTCTCATTCTTTGTTCAGGCTGCCTCACTGCACCTTGGGCCATTAGCCATTGGGGGAGTGTCTTTAGTCTTCCCAGGTGTAAATCACATTAATATTCATGGCCATTCACTATACCACACATACAGCAGTGCTGACCAAAAACTGACATAAGAAATTTAAATTGTTATATTGTTGTTTGTGAAAGAGTGATCAGAATAATTTTCACTTCATTTTGAAGTAAAAATTCTAGCCTACAAGAATAGTAACTCAAAAGTCTTGTGGACAACTATTCAGTATGTGTTAAATGGCCTTCTTGCGGTGACATTTTTTCCCCAAAACTTACTAATATTATTTTAGTACGCATAATATATTTTTTCTATAAAATGCAAACATGTACATCCATTTTGCTCACATATTATTGCAGCTGAGCTTGTGCTGAATACAGCAAATTTATATGTTGGCAAATGGTATGTTTTAAGTAGCTGAAATAAGCACAAATGTGACCCGTTACAGAAACCAGGGACGCAAGTCGGCAGCACAACTTGCGAGAAAAATGAGAAACAAGCAGCGATTTTTTCCAAAATTTGTGATTTCCGCTTTTTTGCAGAATCTGTTAGTTGAAATCACGAAGAAGCCTCTACATGTTTGAGATAGCAGTATTGGTATATTTAAAAGCTTACATTTTGAGGTTGAAATCGGCTTGTTTTCGTAGATTCTAGCACGCAGTAGGGGGGTGGTGTGTTATTGTCTGTGTGTATTTCCATACTGAATATGGCGCTTTTGTCCCCGCCCTCCAAGTGAACCGCATGGCTACTTATTATGCTGTGCTCTGGTCGGCTCATTCAATGAAGATGGACGCCGCAAAGATTGTCGCAGACGAGCTGAACCGTGGCAGTTACCGGAACACTGAAAATGTTTTCGCCGCACTTTGTGGGCTCGGGAAACTGAAATCCGCGCGCGCGCGCCCTCGGTGCTTGAATACGGCGGCTCGGCTCGCTGACAACGTAGCTGGCTGTTTCATATGAGACATCCCGATTGCTTTGAATGGGGAACGTTTTGTGAACAGGGAACAGACTTAATGGAGACTTAATGGACTGGCAACAATCGAATTACAGGATGCAGTTAAGACCTTTGCTGCCATGAAGGCCTGCCGTGCGCGTTTCTGAAACTAAGTTAAGCTTCATTTGCTCTTTAGTCGTTATTTAAGATGCTGAACCTGCTGATGATATAATGTGCTTGCGGACATTTCATTTGTGTGTGTATACGCACATAAGTGATGTAAAGAGATTTGCAACAGTAATTTGAGGAGGTGAAATGTGATTATTTGGAAAATCCCTGTCATGACTGCTTAAAGAAAAATGCCAGCAGGCATTTGCCTCCTGCATAAACTTTAATATTGTTGACATTTTGGGCACACGTGCGTTCCGCACTATTTGCGTTATATGTAGGTCTTTGGCATATTGGTCTTTGTGTGTTGTTGCTGGTTTTGCGTTATATCATGGCATATTGGTCTTTGTGTGTTGTTGCTGGTTTTGTGTTATATGTATGGCATAACAATATTGGTCTTTGTGTGTTGTTGCTGGTTTTGCGTTATATGTATGGCATATTGGGCTTTGTGTGTTGTTGCTGGTTTTGCGTTATATGTATGGCATATTGGTCTTTGTGTGTTGTTGCTGGTATACGTTTCAAATAGAGGGGCAGCACAATTGTTTTTCGCCTAGAGCGGCAGAAGTGCATTCGCCGGTCCTGGGGTTGAGTTTCCATAAACATTAAAGTTTTTTGTTTTGTGTTCATTCTAAGAACACGTACACGTTATCTCATGTTTAGTCTGTTTAGACCTTCCCATACCTACTATTGTTATTAGCTAGCAGGAAAGAAAATAAAAGCTGTAAAGCACATTGGGGGAGCTTTACAGGGGTATGGCTTGATCTAAATGAGATGTAAATGAGCCCTATTGTCACTCCCAGCTGCAGAGAGAGGTGAGAACTGCAATCTTTAGAGGGGGTTTGTTCTCCGCTTTTAGTTTTTCTGAGTGCCTACCTTCAAATGGCCACAACTTCTCAAAATATTATCAGATTTCCATGTGTTACACATCGTTGGAAAAAGCTTGGAGACTACACTTTCAGAATCTGTGAATAACTCAAAATGCCCCAGAACCGACTTGTGTCCCTAGTTTCCGTAACTGGTCACAAATGTCAGGGCATGTCACATATCAAGGGCCCCAAAAACACCTCAGACCCCAGAGGGTTAACCATGTTATGAAGGTTTTACTGCGAGGCTTATCCACATTTATTCCTACGCCCCATGACGCTTTGCGCGAATTAGGGTGTGACTTCCGTTAAGCTGTAAACAATCAGTGAAAGACGCTCTATGAACGCAAAGTGTCACAACAAGATAACATTAATCTACTCACTCTTCAACTATCAAACATTAAAAGGAAATTTAAAAGACTGTAAAAGCAACAAGGTACTTTCAACAGACCAAATAACCCCAATAGCGCGAGTATTTGCTTAAATATCACTGTAGTAGGCTAGTATATATCTATTTATGCAGGTCTAACTTATGTTGCCCGAATCAAACATGTTCATTAACTTCAACATTACGTGATACTATTTTAAAGGTATTTCTGCCATTTTGACAGATTATAAATTGCATTTACCTGTGAAAACAAACCTGGAAAGAGACGTGAGGATTTGAGGAGAATAACGAGAGATTTTTCGTACATTCCAGTGAATTATTAATGGAATATATCGTAAATTAAATTCGGGAGAACTGACCACAAATGTATATTATATATATCTTTTCATAGGGTTTACAGTGGATTGCAAAGAAAAAAAAATAATCAGGAGGAAAAGAATGCAGTGACTGAAAAGAGCTCTTGCCGTAGATATTATTGTTATAAAATGTCTTGTAAAATACCAAGTGTTACGTTATTCTCATGATGTCTGAAAATAAATCATGAAGGAAAATGGACAGTTCATCCAGTCAAACTGACGGATCAGCTTTATTTGTAGGGCAATCTTATGATTTGAAATGATTAGTTTCAGCCTTTTTGAATGGAAGTTCCCCAAACCGGAAGTGCCGCCCATAATTCAAAACGCAGTAAGGTCGTCAGGAATAATGTGGATAGCTTGGGCTATGACTGTAGGGAATGCTGTCACGGACAACCCAGTGTGACCTGAGGGTGAGTGGTTAGCGTTTCATTTGAAGTTGCTGGTTCTGACAGTTGTCACTGCCACATGACATGCACTCCCCTTAGCATGGCGGCGTGGGTATATCGTTCCCCTTAGCGTCATTTGACTTTCGAAAGGGAACGTCTCAGGTTACGACTGTAACCTATGTTCCCTGAGAACAGGGAACGAGACATTACGTCTCCTTGCCATGCCTCGGGGCTTGCCTACCGAACAGTCCCTTCAGACGATAAGGTGATTTGTCATGTTTGCAAGGCTCCCTTTTATACTTCCAGGTCGCACGTTAATCATTCACGTTATGATGCACGGGCTGTCGCTGGTCAATGTGATTGCTGATGATTTGATTGTGAATTCAGACACCTGTCACACCTGAGGCGTTTCCCCTTAGCGTCATTCGACACAGTGCGAGTTCCCTGTTCTCAGGGAAGCCTCAATGGACTTACCTGTCCCCTGTAATTAAAGATAAGAAATTCTTCGCTTAGAAGGATAAGTCAGATCATTGGCAGAGGTTATTTTACACCAATGAGGACACATTTATGAATAAAGACATTGATTTTAGCTAATTAAAACTACACAGTGTACCTTTTAAAAAACAAAACCTCAACCTTGTTAAACAAAAAAAAAAAAAAAAACAAGCAAATGTGCTATGCCATTCACAAAACGATTATCTAAAAACCATTTCATTAATAAAACCAATAATGTTTTCTTTATTGTTGTATTCATGTATACCAAGTGTGTTGTACATACAACAAGAAATAACAGAAGGTAAAATCAAGCAAGTCATGAGATCAAGGTCACTAAAATGAAGCTGCAGCATCATAAAAAGTATTCAAGCATCTGCATTGAGATTATACATTGAGAAAAACAGTTTCATGAGACTGACAGTTTGTTATGAAACTATTTCGGTAGCACTCTATTTTACAGTCTGTTTCCCATGTACATATGTACTAACTATAAGCATTCAAATAACTACATACTAACTTTGGTAAGTACACTGTAAGTGCAATGGTATATTTTGCTTTACTTGTTATTCAGTAAATGTCATTTTTAAATGTTACAATCACAGATAAACGGACAATAAGATTTCAATACATTTCTCAAGAACTGAAGTCAGTAATATTGGTGTTTAGCTGAGGTCTGGAGATACTTTACAAGTTACTTTACATATATAATACCCTGAGTAAATCACTGCAGCGCTCATCAAAACCAGTGCATATTACAAGAAGCAAAACCTTCTCTGGTTTGGTGTGCAACAGTGATTTACGTCAACAGCATAAATAAAAACAAATACAAAAATGATCATGTACAAAAAAGTAAAAAAAAATCTTCCCAAAAACATGGAAATGGTTTCAAACCAAAGAGAAATTAATAAACCAATCAAGAGTTAAGAGACAGACTCTTCTCTGAGCGTTCAAGCTTTTCCTCTGAAATGTTCCGTTTTTTTTTCTACTGAAATGAATAGAACCTGTTCATTGTCAAAACAATATTTCATCTCTGTCCAATAACCATATTGTTAAGGCACTAATGAAGGTTGTTGCAATACATATTTGAAACAAGTAATAATACTCATAAAAACACAACAGAAGAAACATGGGATGTGTGAGAAGTGGCACGAGTCCAGAGAGTGTCGATCGAGGTAGATCACGGGACCAGATTAACACACCTATGGATCAACTGATCATGTGACGACTGTCCTGAGAAGACACGCTGCCATAAGCGTCATGCATGAGACTCAGACATTCATACTCGCTGATAAACTAAATAAACGTCTCTGCGGATGTGCTCTTAGTCAAGGCCTCTTTGGCAGTAAATGTGAACATGACGCATGCATTCGAAATAAAGGGGAAACTCATTGGCTTTTTGGCTCAATATAACCAATCAACACCATTGTTTTTTAACATGGATAAAAAAATAGCATTTCAACTTCACAGCATACAAAACAATCCCAGTTAATTTCAACACTAATATGCTGATATCGGCCCTGGTTGTTAAAGCTCATGTAAATAATCCTGTAAACGGTCCAGATCAGCTGTGTCAAACACAGACGCCATGAGACGCTTCACTCCTCGACCAAAACACGATCATTTCTATCTGCTCTACACATAAAAAACAGCATTAATGTTTCTTCAGTGGAAATATTTCTTAGATAATTGCATATAACGCATGATGTCTGCTCTAATAAAGCGCTCCTCTGCATAAACATCCTTCAAATCTTTCCAATACAGGAACAAATGAAGACATATGGCTGACTTTCCCAATTAAAACAATCATACGAGTTACTCATTATAGTCTGATGTAAAACAAGCTAGATTATAAGAATAAAGGAAACATATGAATACTTTCTAACTGGTTAATATAAGATCCCATGAATCTCCTCTGAGGATGAAGGTTTCCCTTCATGAATGATTGTTCATGTTACACCATTTCCCTTTTAAACCTTAAAAGTTCAATACAAAAATATTTTTCTGAAAGATGCATAGCTCAAGAATCACAATATTGTAGAAGCCCTGTTTGGGGGCCGTTCCTGCAGGGATATAAAATTACAGAACAAACACACACACACACACACACACACACACACACACACACACACACACACACACACACACACACACACACACACACACACACACACACACACACACACACACACACACACACACACACACACACACACACATATCGGTCAGTCTCTGCGCTGTGAATGTTCCTCAGATGACAGATTCAGGGTCTTGATTCTTGACGTCTGTGTGGCTCTTGTGCTCCAGCATGTTCTCTGTGGTTTCGGCCGTGGCGTCAGCCTCCTTCCTCTTCCTCCGCGCCTCCACCCACGGGATCACACACAGCACGGCCCCGCCGATGAGCGGAGGGATGCCCGCCAGGTAAAATGCCACGTCATAGGTACCCAGCCGGTCTCTCAGGAACCCTAGGTACAGAGTCACACACAGACCTCAGATCAGATCAACGCACTGCCATCTGAACACACGACTGAGTCGCTTGTGCTCGATATCACTGCTTTCAAATCTGTGGCATTTACGGTTCTAGTGATGGGCGCTTCGTCATGTGATTTCAATAAATGAGGCTTTGTTACTTGATAACTGTTTATAAATTTGGCGATGATCTCTGTGAAGCCATGAACCAGTAGTGATGGGAGAAATTTGAACCAATTGCTTTGCAGAATGATTCACTGTCTCAGGTTACGTTACTCAACCCTAGTTCCCTGAGTAGGGAATGAGATGCTGCGTCTATGAAGCTTAAGGGAAAGCCCCTGCATGATTGCGTCTGAAGCATATGTGTCAACTAGTCCAATGGTGAGACTGAGCGGTGAGACTGGACGGGTGATGTCATGACCAGAAAAGGATAACAGCACATCCGGTCTAACCGGCGCTATCTTCAAAAAAGGCAGAAGCAAGTCGATCACAGGGATGAAGGAAGTATGGCAAAGTGACGCAGCGTCTAGTTCCCTACTCAGATTGTGGCTATAACCCTAGTAACCCTAAGACAGGTGTGTCCAACCCTGCTCCTGGCGATCGACTGTCCTGCACAGTTTATCTCTAACCCTGATCAAACACACCTGCCTTTAATTTTCAAGTACTCCTGAATACCTTAATTGGTTGTTAAGACCTTAATTGAAGACCTTCAGGTGTGTTTGAGTAGGGTTGGAGATGAACTGTGCAGGACAGTCGATCGCCAGGAGCAGGGTTGGGCACACCTGCCCTAAGACATTCCCTTTCGAGGGAACTCGCGCTGCAGCTCTGTGGACGTAGGTGTCCAGTGCTCTGACTGGACAAATGAGGATGTCCTGTAGTACGATAGGCCGTGGTACATTGGTTGGATCTTTAGGTACATATCCAGGTTTCGGATAGAGTAAAGCTTTGACCATCCAGGTGCAAACTCAAGGCATGAAGATCTGAAGACCTCCTAGTCTTTTTAGTGAGGAAAAGGTTAGAAGGAACACAGTTAGAAACTTTTCTGAGACAGAATCAAGAGGCTTAAAGGGAGCGACAGATAAACATTCTAGAACAAGAGCCAGATCCCAAGCTAGACCTCTGGTTTTGGAACTGCAGGACTCAGCCTCAGGGTGCCACGAAGGAAATGTATAATAACAGGATCTCTTCCAACAGATAAACACCCCCAGGGGCGTATAGCTTCCTCGTGGACGGTGTTCTGGAGTCTATGAATTGGACCCCCTCAGAGACCAGACCCACAGGTTGAATGTTTCTGGACGGGGATGGAGGATTGCTCCGCCCACATGAGGTAGAAGGTCCCTCCTGACCGGCAGCTCCAGTGGAGGGCCGTCGAGAAGGGATCCTAGGTTTGAAAACCACACTCGGCTTGACCAGTATGGAGCTTTCAGATCTATCGTGACAAACCAGTCCGCGGATCTGATTTGAGTCACAATTTGCTTCAATGTTACCATTTTGAATTTTATCTTGTTTCTCGGCTGGCCATTCAATATTTATTTCAACACAGCACAAGACAATACCTCCACCAGCTCCTCATGCGCTGGGGAAGAAGCTGACATTTCTATTTCCCCCATTTCGGTGCTCAGCACATTTAGTTCCTCGGAACTAGACAGCTGAAGCACCGGTGTCTCTTCCGGAGCAGAAGGAACCGCGGGATGGGCTTCCAACTCCGGAGAGAGAGCACTAGATCTCACTGGTTTCATCTGATTGAGCTGTATGATTTTGTGACAGACAACAATAAATATGAAACTAGTTTGTAAGACAGAGCACTTGCTGAGGCACAGAAGCTAGCGCGGTTCTAACTGGATGTGCTTTTATCCTTTCCTGGTCGTGACGTCACCCGCCGGTGACGCTAACTCTCACATGACACATGTTGACACGTGCTTTAGACGCAATCATGCAGGGGCGTTCCCAAAGTGTCATTGACGCATCGCGAGTTCCCTCGAAAGGGAACTCACCCGAAACATGCATAAAAACACATTTCACAAACCAACTGCAAATATTTTATTGAAAGTGTAATCTATTAAATCATCTAATGCTATTAAATATGAAGTGTCGGTATAATATGCCATTTTATTAAATTGTAGGGCTTGTTTTGTTTGTTTTATGGAGAGTTTGGTTAATCAGATCAGTAGAGAATTTAACTACATCTCTTCCTTTTAATGTGTAATTGAATGTCAACAAATTAAAAAAACTGATCCACGATCAGGTAAAAAAAATACATAAAATATATATTTATTTACATTATATATATATATATATATTAGTGCTGTCAAACGATTAAAATATTTAATTGCGATTAATCACATTAATGTCATAGTTAACTCGCAATTAATCACACATTTTTATCTATTCTAAATGTCCCTTGATTTCTTTTTATGTTGTAGTTTTTCTAACGTTACTAATTGTTGCAACAGCGTGTGAAAAAAACGACAAAGTTTGATAGGCCAAAAAGAACGTTAATCTCGCGATAAATAAATTGACGCCTTTAAAATGGGTTTCCGTTAACGCTGCTAATAACGCGTTTAACTGAAAGCACTGATATATATATATAATTTTTGCCAGATGGTGTCATTTTCTCTGGTTTAGCCTATAAAGCAAATATTCACATTTTCCCTGTTTTCTGTTTCTTAGTATTATAGAGCCAATTGGATTATGCAGCTATGTGTATACTAAAAACTGTGTGTGTGTGTGTGTATGTGTAATGTTTGAGAGAGAAATGATGCTGTACTGCAAATCACAAATCCCAGCACTGTTTATACCAGTGGAGCTTGAAGTTTTTGAGTTAAACGTGTTTTATAAAATATATATTTTCATAAAAAATAAAAAAAGAATAATAATTTTCATAAACTACAACCTCTTTTCCCCCCTCTTTTTTCTACAATTTTTATTTCAACACTAATCAGCCAAGGGTCTTCTTTAAAATGAGCCCAAGCTTCAAAGTTTTATGTCAGTTTTTTGACATGGACATTTGTGTCCTTTAAGGACCTCAGAGTAACTTTTTAAAATTGCCAACAACGAGTTATGAATCTCACTTAATTAACCTGTTTAACTGGCATTTTATTTGTAATGTTACGGTGCCGTTGTGTTCTAGTACTGCATAAATTGTAAATCTGCCAGTGACGCAGTACCTACTCCAGCCAACAGGTGGCAGACGATAATCACACTTCACAGTACCTATGGAAGTGAATCAATCAAAACTAACTTTAGCTGGAAATAATATTATTCAAGTCCCCGTGAACCGGAAGTTGCAAACGACTTTTCTCCCGTGCTGTGACGTATTTCCGAGAGAAACGGAATACTAAATGAGGCAAAATAGTGAGCGTGGCTTTTTTTTCCAACTAGCACCTGATTGGATCTAGAAAAATGCACCTCCTCGCCATCTCTCCTTTCACACGCCGCGTGCCTGTCTACTGTCAGTTGGAGGGGCGTGATTACGGATGTTAAGCAGACACCCAAACCGTCAAGCCTACGTCATCGGGCAAGGTCCTCCAGTGCAGAGGGGAAGGGCATTTTCAGAATTTGATTAAAGATTACGAAGCCAAAAATTTTTTTTGTGTGGATTGACTTGCATGGATGAATTGTTCACCACAAAACGATCAATTTAGGCAAACAAAGTAAGTATGGTCAATTTTGATTTCATGGGGACTTTCAAGAACAGCTATAAAACCAAACCAATCTCTGTTATATTCTGTTAAATTATATATTTATCTCTGTAAAGCTGCTTTGAAACAATCTACATTGTTAAAAGCGCTATATAAATGAGGATGACTTGTAGTAATGGGCGATATAAACGATATGCGATATAAACAATATAAAATTGGTCTACGATAGAGATTTTAATTCTATTGCACTATCGCGATATTGCATGTTGACGCAATTTTCCCGCAAAAATTTAGAGCCACGAGCTGCAACCGGCAGCAACGCCGTAGTACCCCAGAGTGCAGTCTGGACGATGGGGCGGGGCGGCACTTTTAGGCGGGGCGACACGTGTCGCTCCGCCCACCCCCAATTTAATTGGTTTATAATACCGCAATCTTATTGGTGTAGACGATTCAAGTCTGAGCATGCGCATTCTTTTATGTACGATTTTGTGAATGATTTGGCCGTAAAGAAATATAAAATGCTAACTTTAATCGTATCTTATTATCGATTTGCCATGGTATTTTTTGTTATGATCTATTGGCTAATACTTTATTATACTTAAGGCACAGAATAGATGAAGTTATTGTTTAAAAACGAACGCTTGGTGACGGCACCTGTACTTCAGGGAGATGTTTTACATTAGCACGTCATTCACTGGCTTCTTCGTATTTCTATCAGGATCGGTGGATCAGCACAAACTCTGGATTTTACGCAAATTATGATTATTCACTGTAAGAAGAATGTAAGCAGCTGATTTAAAATTCTAAAGCACAACCATTTTTTGTTGTCATTTTAAACGACATTTGTTGTCCGATGCTTGCATTATTTGGTACAAAGTGTAAATAAAATTTTTAATGGCAAACATGTTTCCTGGTTGTTTACCTGTTCATAAAATATGAGGGCCTATTGGTTCTGTATGTTATAGTTTTCATGTTTCAGAAAACAAGATTCATGTTTTCTAATAAGTGTCAACCGGTTAACGTAAAGGGATACGACTGTCTATCTGGCTGACATCAGATATTAAAAATCGAATTGTTTATGTATCCACCATAGCATTGCGTGTTCATGTTTTAATCATCGTATAGTAGGCTACGGGATAAAAATGGTTTTAAATATTACTCTCACATAGCTACAATAACCATAAAAACCCCACTGCTGTAAATCTGTGCAATTATAATATAATAAAATAAATAAAATACCCAGCAGAGAAGTGATATGAACATGTACTAGGCCTATTGCTTATAGTTATACGCTCTTGAGCACATTATAATATTTGCTATAGATCGACCTAATAACATCTGTTTTAGTAAAAAAAAAAAAAAAACATTGCAGCGCTGCACGGATTTTATTTCCATTGTACGCACAAAACCCAATGGCCAGGGCTTGTGCTATTTGGTAGCCTATTATTCTCTTATTTGTCACCGTGGTTTTGCTTAAAAATAAAATAAATGTATCCGATGTTACTGAAATACAGGGAATTATCATCATTTGTGTAAAATCCCGAGTTTGTGTTTATTCACGGATCCTAATGAAAAAACGAAGAAGCAAACGAATGATGTAAAACTACAGAGCCCTGCATGACATGCGGAAAATTATTGTCTAAATCAGCCTATAAAGAAACTATCTCTCCTTTGATATGCCAGTCATTTCAGTCATGCTGATTATCCACCAAAAGTGGCACTGACTTGTCTGCAGGGTAAATTAATACAGTATAGCTTGGCTAAATCTCAAACAGTGTATCATTTATCAGCAACATATTTTGTGATATCGCCGACGCCATCCATACAACTGCTCGCTTACAATAAGACTTTTTGTAAAGCTGCTTTGAAACGAAGTGAATTGAGCGCTATACAAATACATTTTGACAGTAACTTCATAACTTGTTTCGTAAGTTCATCAAAACATTATCCAATTGATCGTTACTGAAATCGCAATGGTTATTTATCACTTAATATAGTATATGGCCAAACAGCATCGTAGATCATTCATAAACTCGTACCATTCGTACATAAAAGAATGCGCATGCTCAGACTTGAATCGTCTACACACCAATAAGATTGCGGTATTATAAACCAATCAAATTGAGGGTGGGCGGAGCAACACGTGTCGCCCCACCTAAAAGTGTCGCCCCGCCCCATCGTCCAGACTGCACTCTGGGGCTACTCGCAACGCATCGTCATATTCGTCATCTTGAGTAAACATGCGTCTGAAAGCGAAACGGAGGACCTGGTGAAAAAGACCGGTGCAACATCCATATTTGGATTAGGTTCGGATTTAAGCCGTCCGACGAACAGCAGCAAACTATACTCTGTAGGGGCAACAGTTCTGGCTAACACCTGTTTCACACATACTCCGTTTGCAGTTCATATGGCATATGCGGTGTGCATTTTTTCCGTACCCATGTTAACAGGCCTGCACGCGGATGCGGTGCGGCAATGCGTTGAGATCGTTTCAGCACAGAGTCTGTGCTGCACGTGCTGAATTAAAGTGACAGTGCATGGCTCGTGGTCAAAATGAACACGAATTGATATGAAAATATAGTAATCTCTCCTTAAATGCATTTATACTACTATTTTTCAATCATTTTCTTTTTAACTTTAAGCTCGGGGTAATAAGCAAGGAAAACTACACAGTTAAGTTACCTCAACAACGCGACAATAATGGATGTTTGTCTCTTGTGGAGGTGGAAAAACAAGTTCTTTGTGACCGCAATATTTCTTGTAAAAAAGATTTAAATGCAAAAGAAAAGGTATGGTAAGCTGTTTTTGTCAATTGTGTATGCTTTAATTTAAAATGTTTGCAATTTTAACATAAATGTAGTAAATGTAGTTGCTTTTTAAGCTTTTTCTTTGTTAAAGTCTCTGCAGCTAGTGTACTTGGATTTTATTAATCTGCAACATTATGTTGTATAATTAAAGTTTTGCATAATAAATGTTCTCAAAACTACATGCGTTTCTTTTAAAGGTGCCCTAGAATGTGAAATTGAATTTATGTTGGCATAGTTAAATAACAAGAGTTCAGTACATGGACATGACATACAGTGAGTCTCAAACACCATTGTTTTCTCCTTCTTATTTAAATCTCGTTTTTAAAAAACACCCCTGAAAAACAGGCGAATCTCCACATAACACCGACAGTGACGCAACTGTTGGGGATCACGCCTCCAAAGATTTGCATATCCCAGCCCTCAGTGACAAGCACTGCACAGCCGAGTCATCAGAGCAAGCGAGGATCAGAGAGAAAATGGCAGATCATGGAAATAAATGCTATGTTCCAGGCTGTGCAGGGGATGTGAGGTCTTTTCATACCCTTCCCACAGAAAAGAAATGTCAACAGGCGTGGATGATGTTTATATATAATCGGATACCGCAACAGTTTAATTTGTTGTTGTTAGTTGTTAGTTTGCTCTGCCCATTTCACCACGGACTTATTTTTGAACCTGGGACAATATCAAGCTTCTCTCAGCGTCTCAAACTGAAGAAGGGGGTAATTCCAACTATATTCCCGCAACCGGTAAGTAGTGATTTTATTAAAGATAATTTACACTGTGTTAGATCCAGCGCAAGATCCTAGTACAGTAACAAATAGCAAACTCCAAGTAACTAGCATAGCTGCTACATAACTAACGTTAAATAGGCTAATTCTCAGTGAATAAACTATACAGAAAGTGGTCAAAGAACAATCCACACAGCGCGAGTTTATCTCTCTTGCCAAACTCGTTATGAAATCTGACGCTGTTACACTGCACAACGAAGCTCTTACTGTATGTACATCGTTTGCATTGGTGAAAGCATGAGAGAGAGAAACTGCGTTGTCTCGCGATCAACAAACTGTCATCTGCTTGCTCAATGTACATCACAGCAACATTGAATACTTTAAAAACATCTCACGATTCGTTAATCTCGATAGCTGTTATAGTTAAAACGTATATAAAAGCTGTAGTGAAAGTATTCGAGAGAGTTTCACATGTCATTCATATGCAAGCATGTCAGCCAATCACAGCAGTGGTCGGTTCTCACAGCAGACACGCCCCTTCAAACAGAGTGTTCAAATCAGAGACTAAAATCAGGCTAGGAAAAATGCCTTTTATTTCTAAATTATGACTATTTTTGATCTAAAAAACATACTAACATTATAAGGGCAACCCAGGAAACATTATAAAATAATTTAAAAAACCATTCTAGGTCACCTTTAAAACAAATAGCCTACATAGCAGTTTGACTTTCCTTATGGTCTATCTAACCTGTTCTGAAATTGTTCTATTATAATTTATATATCGCGATATATATCGTTATCGCAAGAGGCTGCAATGTATATCGCAATATGGATTTTAGGCCATATCGCCCATCCCTAATGACTTGACTTCAGTCAGTTCACCTTTATTTCTCGGGATCAGGGGTGCCCAGTCCTGTTCCAACACAGCTGACCTGCTAAAGAAGATCTTCAGCACAGAGAGGTGTGTTGAGGTGCCTTAATGCCATGTTTGAACAGGACTGGGCTCCCTGATCCAGATGGATTCACTGCAGGACGCTCCACACACACAGTACCTGCGATGGGCGGCCCGACGGTCATGGGGATGGACATCATGCCCAGGAGGAAGCCGATGGCCTGCGACACGTTCTGGGAGCCGACCAGCTCAAAGGCGATGGGAGCCATGATGCAGATGAAGCAGCCGTCGAACAGACCCATGAGCAGACACACAGCGATCAGCCCGCCGAACATGTGGCACAGAGGAATCATCATGGACATCACCCCGATCACCATGAAGGATGACACCTGCCGAAACACAGCACTGATGAACCTGAGATGCCACGATAGGGGACAGCTTCTGCGACAAACTGAGGTTAATGCACTAAACTAATGAAACCTGTGCTATCTAACTGTCAGTACCTCACTTCTGATGATTAAACGGATGAGTTATAAAAAAAATTCAATTCATCCCCTCAGAGTCGTCATGAAGGGCAACATTAGCTATATAGATTAAAACCACTTTTTGTATCAGGCTGTAAACATATTTCTTTCTGCTGTAAAGTTGGGCATTTTAACATGGGGGTCTATGGGACTTCCGTGTTGGATTAAGGTTGAATCAGTCCTTCACTCCTGAGTGAATTATTATCTGACTGGCATGGGAAGGTCAGGCGAGTGTTGAATTCGTCTCTCACCTGCAGGAAGACTTTGTTGACTCCGGGCACATAGTCCGCCACTCTACCAAAGATGAGGCGACCCACGCCAGACGTGACGCCGATACACGTCAGCAGGACCTCTTTGTTAGCGTCCTGTCCGAAGCGCTCCTCGACATGCTTCATCTGATAGTGAACACAAACACACACACACAGAGTGTGAACACATCTGCATTTAAATACATAATACGGTTTAATCATTGAATAAAATATAATTTACTAGCCATTAAGTTTCCCACAGACTGTGTGATATTGTGTTAGATTTTATGTGACGGCAGTGAGTAAATACTGATGTTAATGTGAGACTGTGACACATCTCTGCTTATTATGAATGACTGACAACACCAGGGCTGTGGTTTAAAAACAGCCGATTCTGCAGTAAACTGACACACGCAAAATAATACTGCTTTAAGACACATTTTAATAGCTTTAAAAAATAGAGGTTCTTCACTTACTTTTGAAAAAAAGTGTTTTACTCAGACATTTACTTTGAAATCAAAAATTCTAATCTGCATTTCTTTCAAACAACAATAAATTAATTTGGTAGTTGACTATAATTTATACACAGTTATGCTTAGTTTTGGTTAATTTTCACCTATTTGCCCGTGTTCCTTTGCTCTCCTTTTACTGCCATGATCAGTTACCATGGATATTCATTTAATCATCACAGCTGTTTATTATTTAGTTCATGACCATGTGTATTTTACTCCCTCCCCGCCATTGATGGACATTTTACGGCTTTCCGTGTTTTCACTGTTATACGGTAGGGTGTGCTATTACACGTCTTCTGAAAGAGTACAGAATCTCCTGATCAAAACACAGGAGAAGAAGCTGAAAGAGCGATCTCATAAGCACATGTAAAATAACAAGATCATCAAACATTAAACAGCATATAAATCAAAACTGCCTAATGTTACTGAATAAAAAGTCGACCCAGGACGAGCTACAGGACTGTGAAGCTTTAGGGGTGTTGATGGACTCAATCTACTTCAGTCACTAGGATGCAATTCTCAATACTTAGGTCACTTTTTCAAAACTCTTCTTCACACAGTTCTCCAAACCAACTTTCAGCTTGGCACAGCAGTTCATTTCACATTCAAAATGCACTAAAACTACCAAATCACTTCATACAAATCAACACATTCTTCCATCACACTAGCAAAGGTTCACAGACAACAAACACACTTTGTCACCCACAAAACAAGGACCTAAAAAACACCAACAACAGGTAGCATTATACAATGTTTTCTTCTGTAAAACAAAAACACCTCTCTACTGTTTAGAATTCACTGCAATATGTGTTACTGGAATGAATCAGACATGATACAGTATGCTTAAATATATTTTGTCATAAAAATTTTGTCACATTTTATTGCACAGATTAATTCCAAAATACAATCATTTATATACACACCAGCCACCGATACAGATACAATAGGAATCAGCTGTGGTTGGTCCAATTGTTTTTACAGCATTTCATTTTTAGATTCAAAATATATTTCATTACAGTATTACTGTAGAAATTTAGCAAATTGCTGTCATATTCAATTTTGTATTATGTTATTGTTTTGAACTTAAGTTTACCAGTTTTGAAAACAGTATGTAAGCATGTGCAAATTGGCCTGTAAGTAAATTTTGTGCCAAAGCAATGATAAATGATGCAGTTTAGCCCACATACTTCTGGCGACTGTAAAAAAAACTGTAGACACATACGCCTAGACACATCCATAACGCATCCCTGAAGTGTCAGCAGAGATTGTGTCCACTAGACTCTCCCCTGTGAAGGCCTCATCGACACGACAGCCATCGGCACTGATCCTCAACAAACTCTCCATACGCGCGTGACTCCGATCTTCAACCAGATGAAGTGCATAATATAATTTTCCGATCCAATCTGACCTCTGACCTGTAATGCTGCCTGAATCATAATTATACAGTGTTCGTTTGTTGGCCAGAGGAGAACTGCGGTGTGTGTGTGTGTTGAGGTCACACAGGAATTTATATAGAATGAACAGGCAGGAAAGGGGGCCTGTTTTTGGGACTGTTCTGTTTCAGCAGAGAGAGAGAGTGAGAGTGAGTGTGTGTGTGTGAGTATGTGAATGTGAGAGAGAGAGAGAGAGAGAGAGAGAAGAGAGAGAGAAGAGAGAGAGAGAGAGAGAGAGAGAGAGAGAGAGACCACCTAGTCATTTATCATGAATGCCCATAATTCATATTTACTGCTGCACACACTCCCCCTTTTCTGCCTGTTCATTCTATATGAATTCCTGTGTGACCTCAACAAACACACACACACACACACACACACACACACACACACACACACAGAGAGAGAGAGAAAACACAGGAGTAGATCAGATCCAGAGGTTGATTAGTACAGAAGAGGAGGATGTGGCAGATGTAGTGTGGGCGTTTGAGTCCTCCTCCAGAAACACACCAATCCGAAGACTGAGAGAGGAGCAGTCCACCCACCAGAGCAACACACACACACACACACACACACACACACACACACACACACACACACACACACACTCATAAAGTGAAAACTCACAAAAACCACATAAAGCCAGGCAGTCTGAACATGATCTGTGGTGTTTGACTCGTGATGGAGACATGAAACCCTTCACAGAGCACAACACCGTCCTGCAGTTTCTCTGATAACATAGTGACGACTGACAGCGGGTCACTAGATGTGAAACAAGTCCAAGGAGTTTCACAGTGCACTGAATGATGATGATAGTTTCTGTGTGAGCGCAGGTGAACCGCTGGCCTTAATCTGCTGGATCAGGATCATAAAATAATAAAGAACGGACTCTGACTGCTGAAAGTGCTCATCTGCATTTCTTGATCCTTCAGCGCATGACTGCTTACCTCAGCAGATCGAAAACTGCAACATCATGACACTGTCAGCATCTGTCTGTGCTTGAGCAGATCACGAGACCAGAGGTTTCCTCCTCACACACTCTCTTTCAGTATCCCTCATCCACACACACTCTCTTTCAGGATCCCCATTTACATACACACTCTCTTTCAGTATCCCTCATCTACACACTCTCTTTCAGGATCCCTCATCTACACACACTCTCTTTCAGGATCCCTCATCTACATACACACTCTCTTTCAGGATCCCTCATCTACACACACTCTCTTTCAGGATCCCTCATCTACATACACACTCTCTTTCAGGATCCCTCATCTACACGCTCTCTTTCAGGATCCCTCATCTACACACACTCTCTTTCAGGATCCCTCATCTACACGCTCTCTTTCAGGATCCCTCATCTACACACACTCTCTTTCAGGATCCCTCATCTACATACACACTCTCTTTCAGGATCCCTCATCCACACATCTCTTTCAGGATCCCTCATCTACATACACACTCTCTTTCAGGATCCCTCATCTACACGCTCTCTTTCAGGATCCCTCATCTACACACACTCTCTTTCAGGATCCCTCATCTACATACACACTCTCTTTCAGGATCCCTCATCCACACACTCTCTTTCAGGATCCCTCATCTACATACACACTCTCTTTCAGGATCCCTCATCCACACACTCTCTTTCAGTATCCCTCATCTACACACTCTCTTTCAGGATCCCTCATCTACACACACTCTCTTTCAGGATCCCTCATCTACACACACTCTCTTTCAGGATCCCTCATCCACACACTCTCTTTCAGGATCCCTCATCTACACACACTCTCTTTCAGGATCCCTCATCTACACACACTCTCTTTCAGGATCCCTCATCCACAAACACTCTCTTTCAGGATCCCTCATCCACACACTCTCTTTCAGGATCCCTCATCTACACACACTCTCTTTCAGGATCCCTCATCTACACGCTCTCTTTCAGGATCCCTCATCTACAACACACTCTCTTTCAGGATCCCTCATCTACACACACTCTCTTTCAGTATCCCTCATCCACACACACTCTCTTTCAGGATCCCTCATCTACATACACTCTCTTTCAGTATCCCTCATCTACACACTCTCTTTCAGGATCCCTCATCTACACACACTCTCTTTCAGGATCCCTCATCTACATACACACTCTCTTTCAGGATCCCTCATCTACACACTCTCTTTCAGGATCCCTCATCCACACACTCTCTTTCAGGATCCCTCATCTACATACACACTCTCTTTCAGGATCCCTCATCCACACACTCTCTTTCAGGATCCCTCATCCACACACTCTCTTTCAGGATCCCTCATCTACACACACTCTCTTTCAGGATCCCTCATCTACACACACTCTCTTTCAGGATCCCTCATCCACAAACACTCTCTTTCAGGATCCCTCATCCACACACTCTCTTTCAGGATCCCTCATCTACACGCTCTCTTTCAGGATCCCTCATCTACACACTCTCTTTCAGGATCCCTCATCTACACACACACTCTCTTTCAGGATCCCTCATCTACACACTCTCTTTCAGGATCCCTCATCCACACACTCTCTTTCAGGATCCCTCATCTACACACACTCTCTTTCAGTATCCCTCATCTACACACACTCTCTTTCAGGATCCCTCATCTACACACTCTCTTTCAGGATCCCTCATCTACACACACTCTCTTTCAGGATCCCTCATCTACACACTCTCTTTCAGGATCCCTCATCTACACGCTCTCTTTCAGGATCCCTCATCTACACACACTCTCTTTCAGGATCCCTCATCTACACACACTCTCTTTCAGTATCCCTCATCTACACACTCTCTTTCAGGATCCCTCATCTACACACACTCTCTTTCAGGATCCCTCATCTACACACACTCTCTTTCAGGATCCCTCATCCACACACTCTCTCTTTCAGTATCCCTCATCTACATACACACTCTCTTTCAGGATCCCTCATCCACACACACTCTCTTTCAGGATCCCTCATCTACACACACTCTCTTTCAGTATCCCTCATCCACACACTCTCTTTCAGGATCCCTCATCCACACACACTCTCTTTCAGGATCCCTCATCTACACACACTCTCTTTCAGGATCCCTCATCCACAAACACTCTCTTTCAGGATCCCTCATCCACACTCTCTCTTTCAGGATCCCTCATCTACACACTCTCTTTCAGGATCTCTCATCCACACACACACTCTCTTTCAGGATCCCTCATCCACACACACACTCTCTTTCAGGATCCCTCATCCACACACTCTCTTTCAGGATCCCTCATCCACACACACACTCTCTTTCAGGATCCCTCATCCACACACACACACTCTCTTTCAGAATCTCTCATCCACGCACACACACTCTCTTTCAGTATCCCTCATCTACACGCTCTCTTTCAGGATCCCTCATCCACACACTCTCTTTCAGGATCCCTCATCTACATACACACTCTCTTTCAGGATCCCTCATCTACACACACTCTCTTTCAGGATCCCTCATCCACACACTCTCTTTCAGGATCCCTCATCCACACACACACTCTCTTTCAGGATCCCTCATCCACACACACACACTCTCTTTCAGGATCTCTCATCCACACACACACACACACACACACACACACACACACACTCTCTTTTAGGATCCCTCATCCACACACCCACTCTATTTTAGGATCCCTCATCTACACACACACACACACACACACACACACACACACACACACACACACACCACACACACACACACACACACACACACACACACACACACACACACACACACACACACAGACACACACACACACACACACTTTCAGGATCCCTCATTTACACACACACACACACAACACACACACACACACACAACACACACACGCGCGCGCACACACACACACACACACACACACACATACATACACACTCTTTCAGGATCCCTCATCTACACACACTCTCTTTCAGGATCCCTCATCTACACACACACTCTTTCACTGTTCACTGCACTACTGAGAACATGTCTGTGGAAATGTAAGTAAGTGAAACTACAATCACACTGAAGAAGATGAACTGGGAGGAGTATGCAGAGTAGACCAAATCACAACAGACTGGGTCATCTGACCAATCAGAGCAAAGTAGACCAATCACAACAGACTGGGCCATCTGACCAATCAGAGCAGAGCAGACCTATCACAACAGACTGGGCCATCTGACCAACCAGAGCAGAGTAGACTAATCACAACAGATTGGGCAGTCTGACCAATCACAGCAGAGTAGGTCAATCACAACAGACTGGGCCATCTGACCAATCATAGCAGAGTAGACCAATCACAACAGACTGGGCGGTCTGACCAATCAGAGCAGAGTAGGTCAATCACAACAGACTGGGCCATCTGACCAATCATAGCAGAGTAGACCAATCACAACAGACTGGGTCATCTGACCAATCAGAGCGGAGCAGACCAATCACAACAGACTGGGCGGTCTGACCAATCACAGCAGAGTAGACCAATCAAAACAGACTGGGCAGTCTGACCAATCACAGCAGAGTAGACCAATCATAACAGACAGGGTCATCTGACCAATCATAGCAGACTAGACCAATCACAACAGACTGGGCCATCTGACCAATCAGAGTAGAGTAGACCAATCACAACAGACTGGGCGGTCTGACCAATCAGAGCAGAGTAGGTCAATCACAACAGACTGGGCCATCTGACCAATCAGAGTAGAGTAGACCAATCACAACAGACTGGGCGGTCTGACCAATCACAGCAGAGTAGGTCAATCACAACAGACAGGGCCATCTGACCAATCATAGCAGAGTAGACCAATCACAAAAGACTGGGTCATCTGACCAATCAGAGCGGAGCAGACCAATCAGAACAGACTGGGCGGTCTGACCAATCACAGCAGAGTAGACCAATCATAACAGACTGGGTCATCTGACCAATCAGAGCAGAGTAGACTAATCACAACAGACTGGGTCATCTGACCAATCAGAGCAGAGTAGGTCAATCACAACAGACTGGACCATCTGATCAATCAGAGCAGAGTAGACCAATCACAACAGACTGGGCAATCTGACCAATCACAGCAGAGTAGACCAATCATAACAGACTGGGCCATCTGACCAATCATAGCAGAGGAGACCAATCACAACAGACTGGGCAATCTGACCAATCAGAGCAGAGCAGACCAATCACAACAGACTGGGTCATCTGACCAATAAGAGCAGAGCAGACCAATCACAACAGACTGGGTCATCTGACTAATCAGAACAGAGTAGACCAATCACAACAGACTGGACCAGCTGACCAATCAGAGCAGAGTAGACCAATCACAACAGACTGGGTCATCTGACCAATCAGAGCAGAGTAGACCAATCACAACAGACTTGCCAATCTGACCAATCAGAGCAGAGTAGACCAATCATAACAGACTGGGCCATCTGACCAATCAGAGCAGAGTAGACCAATCACAACAGACTGGGCAATCTGACCAATCAGAGCACGAATCCACGAAGGGAAACATATGAGTCTGCAGTAAGTTTATTCAGGCACGTCTCCGTGAAGCACATGAGGCTACACTGCCGATACTCAATGTGTAGCTGGGTTAGCGCCGTTAGCTCCTTTAGTTTGTTGGGGAGAGATTTCATATTCCCCATGACAGTAGACGGCAGACATGGTTTATATTGTCTTTTCCTTTCACGTCGTTTTACTCGACACCCTCTCCTCTCCAGAGCAGCTGTATGTTACACAGCGCTAACAGCTGTTCGTGTGTGTAAACAATAGAGTCGTGGCTGACCAGGTATCCTGATGCCAATAGAACCAAGCCGGAAATATAAAAGCCATAAAGTTAAAACTGCCATTATTTACGATCAAACATTAATTGGCGGAGCCCCTGCAATACCGCTGCGGACCCTCTAGGGGTCACGAACCCCCGGTTGAAGACCCTTGGGATAGATCATTTGAACATGCTCCTCCCAAACTTTGTTAATGAAACATCATTTGAACTTGAGCCGATTACACATATGAGCACCTCAGAACTTGTATGTTAACCTCTCGGCCACAAATACAAGAGACAATGTCAGTAGAAAATATATGAAGAAAACACAGTGAGGTGTGTCTGAAGTGTGTGCTGTCAAAAGTGAAGCAGAGATCGCTGTGAGGACCTTCACAATAACACCCTGTGCCCTCTATCCCTGAGGAACATGTTTTTGTTTTGACGTGAACAGTTCAAGTGTGCTCATCAGCCTCTGTCAGATGACAATGACACGCTGAGATGTGTGTTTGTCTTCCGCTAACCCAGCAGGATCCTCCACCCAGAAAGAGCTGACCATAACTGACCGTTTCCCGACTCTCCACAGATAAACAAGCACTTTCCCTTTCACTGCTGCCCATCATCCACAATCTGCAGGGCAACTTAACCTGCGCAAAACACGTCTGCAGATACTACAATAACAGAGCTGATGTTTATGTAGAGCTACACCCTGCACTCCTCAGATCAAATTGACCTTTTATTTCAATAAACCTGAGAGCACAAATATCCATCCACGCAGGAGTCCAGCGCGCGGCTGAAGGAAGCGCACCGAGACTCTGCTGACGTGGCTGCCATCTCAATCAACATCTCAAGCTTCAGTAGACAACACACACACAGTCTGTTCCTCACACAAAGGATTGCTTGACTTCAGAAGACTGAGAGTGAAGCCATGTGAACTGCTACTATGATGCTTTCTGAAGAATCTTGCAAGCTTCAGTTAGGGTTAATCTCAGGTAGACTACGACGGCAGATAAAAATAATCAGTAAAACTTTAATATACAGTTCTGTCTAGGGGTGGAACGGTACATGTATTCGTATCGAACCGAAACGGTACGGGCGTCACGGTTCGGTGCACGAATTTGCACGTAGAATACACGGTACAAAAACGCGCGCGCGCGCGCGAGAGAGAGAGAGAGAGAGAGAGAGAGAGAGAGAGAGAGAGAGAGAGAGAGAGAGAGAGAGAGAGAGAGAGAGAGAGAGAGAGGCGCGATGAACATTGTGTGTGTCTGCGCGCGCGTGTGCGAGAGAGAGGCGCGATGAACAGTCAGTGTGTCTGTGTGTGTGTGTGTGTGTGTGTGTGTGTGTGTGTGTGTGTGTGTGTGTGTGTTTGCGCGCGTGCGAGAGAGATCTCTCGTGCGCGATCCAACAGTGGAAACATACTCCGTCATTTTTTCATACAGGACATCATTAAAACTGCAAAGTGTTTACTGTTTACTTTTGTGTACACTTGCAATAAAACACAACATTGTGCTTTTGTCACACTCTAAACTCTTGTCAAACTGTAACCTACAAATGTTAACAAAAGTTTTTAAAGGTAGTATTATTTTATACGGAAATCAATTATTTATAATTCAGATGAGAATAAAGTTAGGGTTAACTAAAAATGAAGGAAAACAAATATATTGATCTGAAAGAGCAAATTAATTTTAAATTCATTCAGGTACAATTACCAAACATATCTCAAGGTCTTTTCATCTTTTTAATAATTTAATAAATAAACTAATTATATAAAACTCCTGTCAGTGCACTACAAGTAAACTGGTTCTATGCCTTTATTAATAAAACTTATTTAAAAAATACAAGGCTTAAGACATTTATAAAAATGGCTTCTGCATTTTTGTTTTGCTTTTCACTCCACTGTACCGAAATCGTACCGAACCGTGACGTCTGAACCGAGGTATGAACCGAACCGTGACTTATGTGTACCGTTCCACCCCTAGTTCTGTCATTAATGAATAACTACACAAGAACAAATGAGTAACACACTATTAGCATAACTGCTATTAACTAAGAAGCAACTCTGATTAATGAAGTAGTGAGAAATATTCACTATTGCAGATCTATATCTAGCTAATCAATAACTACTATGTTTCCTACCTAATGACGACTACTAAGAACTACTATATACAAGTTCATTAATAATGTGAATAATGCAAAATGTATAATTAATTCTAAAGTGAAGATCATGGTAACCCACTAGTAATGGAGTTTTACTACATCCTTCAGAAGGAATTACTAATTGTTTGGATCAGTATTATAAAGTAAAGAGCATGATGACTCCTTAATATTGTACGTTTTTGAGGTTTTGGTAAGGTTTTGGATAGTAATGACTCTACAACACTCTACAAGTGTTACTACATCTTTCTAAAGGAACTACTAATTATTTAGATCAGTATTCTAAAGTGAAGATCATGGTTACTCACTAGTAATGAGTCAAGTGTTACCAAATCCATCGGAAGGAATTATCCTTACAAAACCTTACAAAAACCTCTAGTTCTAAATGATTTCAATCATTATTATGGAGTTATGTTTTTCACTTTATAATACTGATCCGAACAATTAGTAATTCCTTCTGAAGGATGTAGTAACACTTGAGTCATTACCATGATCTTCACTTTAGAATTAATTGCACATTATGCATTATTCATGTTAATTACGAACCTGTAAATAGTAGCACTTAGTAGTCCTCTGAGAGTTATGAATAAATAGTAGTTATTGATAAGCTAATAGGGAACTACCACATTCAACTAAGCATTATTACTTACTTATTCGTAAATCAGAGATTCTTGTTAGTTAATATTAGTTATTAGAATGTTAATAGTGCGTTACTCATTTGTTCCTATGTAGTTATTCATTAATGACGGAACATTATTCAAAAGTGTGCGTCAAATATGCTAAACACAGAAGCTTGAACGTGTGTGTGACGCACTAGAACAGACCTCAATGGTTCTTGAGTGTCACACACACACACACACCACACACACACACACACACACACACACACACACACACACACACACACACACACACACACACACACACTTTTTAAAGGTGTTCTAAGCGTTATGTTTAGGCCAAAACATTTCCAACACTATCAGCAAACATCTCCTCACTATCCGCTAGCTGCTTGTCCCCTGAACAAACTGTAAAAAGATGTGGCCTCTGCAGACACCCCAGGCTCCACAAACGTCAACAAAAACAAACTGTAGCAACCCGCGCCACGAAACATAACAAACTGTTCCAGCCAGTAACTGACAAGAAGGATTTGGGGGTGGGGTTTGGGGGGTTAGTGCACGGATGAGGAGGAGGGAGGGTCTAGCTAGCCTCTGTTTTGATTGACAATACTTTGAACATCAACAAGAAGTGATGTCACCCGACAAACTTGAAGCTGCATACCGCCACCTACTGCACGACACCTGCATGACAGCTAATAATTAGCTAATAATTAAAGGATCAAGTTTAGGATTGCCGATACCAATCAGTTAAAACAAATGCTTAATCTGCACCGGTCCTTGAGATCGGCTCAGGACATCCCTACTTCATACAATTGCTGACTTTGTAAATTACAAATTACAGATTAAAACAGGGCATCACACACTAAACGACTGAGGATAAGACTAGGAAACTTTAAAGTTGTTCCGAACAGTAGTCTGTGTCAATCAAACACTATGTGTTTTTTTTGTGAAATCTGCAGACTGGCTCTTGCGTCAGCTGCAGTTGACTCGTCCAGACTATAAAAAAAATTGAGGTAAAAACCAGTACAAATGTGGCGTAGCGTATTGCAGGCTAAAGTCATGTGGGTTTGAAACAGCATGAGATATGATGGGAGTGCTCATATTTGTGTGAACTATCCATAACATTCCAGAATCACTCTGAATCTGAAACACTCTGATTCTCAGCTATTGACGTTATGAAGTCAAATGCAGAATAGAGAAATCCAACACACTTACCAGATGAACGTAAGGCACATAGTATCCATACAGGGCCGCAGGGATCCCAAAGGCCCATATGCGGTATCCAAGAGACTTCCAGATGTTCACGTTAAACACCTTGCTGAACGAGGGACAGCGGCGGCCCGACTTGCTGCTGCTGACGGGTTTGGGAAGCAGGGGTTTGTATGTGAGTCCTGCCAGCATGAGGATGAACATGAAGATGGCCAGCACTCGCAGCGTGTGTTGGAGTCCCACGCGCTCCAGCAGAGATGACATTAGGTACGGGAGTGTGATGGTGAAGACACTGCTGCCCGCCGTCACGATGCCGTTCACCAGGCCCAGTCTCTTCTTGAAGTAGTGACCCAAGATCACCAGACTCGGCTGATATGCAAAACTGCAGCCGCATGCAAAGACTATGCCATAGGTGAAGTACAATGGCTCGAGAGACCTGCAGACAGAGAGAGAATCACCATTAGACTGCATTCGTGCTTTGATAAGTAAGGCACGTTGGGTCAAGAGAAAGGAAGACAAGAGAACAGAAGAGAAGAGGGCCTAGTACAGAGCCTTGTGGGACCCCAAGGTGTCATGTCATGTCACCTTTATTTTTAAAGCGCTTTATGCAATACAGATTGTTTCAAAGCAGCTTTACAGTGATAACAAGAAAATAATGATTCAATAATGCAAACAGAGCTCAATTCTGCTGTAAAGCAGTTTCTAAAAGGAAAACATTTCATTATTCAGCTGAAATCTGTGTTGATTCAGTTCCATTGTAAAGATCATTTATTAAATTAGTTCATTTTCATTCAGCAGTTCTGGAGAAAATGATGTCATCATCAGTTCAGTTGTCATATAATGTGTCAATAATTAAATAATTGTTGAATATTAAGTGTCCCCAACTAAGCAAGCCAGAGGCGATAGTGAGAACTCAAAACTCCATCAGAACTCAAACTCCATCAGTGACAAAATGGAGAAAAAAGCTTGTGAGAACCCAGGCTCAGTCGCTCAGTTCTCCTCTGGTCAACGAACAAACAGTGTATGATTATGATTCAGGCAGCATTACAGGTCATAAGTACAATGTTGTATGTTTCAATTTAATGCCCTTAAAGGTTCTCTAAGCAATCCTGGGTGACATCACTTCTTGTTGACGTTCGAACTATTGTCAAACAAAACGGAGGCTAGCTAGACCCTCCCTCCTCCTCATCCGCGCACTAACCCCTCAAACCCACCCCCAAACAATTCTTGTCGGTTATTGGCTGGAACAGTTTGTTATGTTTCGTAGAGCGGGTCGCTAGAGTTTGTTTTTGTTGCCGTTTGTGGAGCCTGGGGTGTCCGCAGAGACCGCGTTTTTTTTACAGTGTGTTCAGGGGACAGGCAGTCTGCGGATAGTGAGGTAATGTTTGCTGTATGTGACAAAAAATGTTTTGGCCTAAAAAACGCGTGACATCGCTTAGAGCACCTTTAATTGAACTCTGGGTTCCTTAGGAACAGGTAACATTATGGAACAAAAGGACTTAATAACTGCCAGCAGGTCCGCACAATCCTTCAAATCATGTGCCAGTATAAAAACATTTTATTGTCAGGTGTTCAGGATGAACTGCACATCTATACACCATCCACTGCTTATAGACAATCCCTGTTGACACTAGCTGACTTTACATGGGGCCTAATAGTCAGTTTGTAATTAGACTAAATCGGAATTTAAAAAAAAAGGTAAAAACATTTGTCAAATCTGATTTAGAAATCACTGGGATTGTAAGGGGTGGTTTAAACCTTTTCTAATCCATTGGGTAGTCCAATCAACACACTCACCGCGCTCTCCCAGCTAACTAGGTGCTGAGACCTATGTTTCAAATCAAAAATAAAGTTGAATCATGTTTGACGTGTCAACTAAAAGATTTTTAGAGTGCAGACCTTTTTTGCATTTTTAATCCATTGGATAGGACAACACTAGATCGGATTGAAAACCGAAAAAGGAAAGTTCTGTCCATGTGCAATGATGTGGTGTAATGATGTGTAACTCACGGAACAAGCTTTTCTTGTTTTTGTTAAATATAGTATCATAAATTACTGTCGTGTTAATCTGAGCTTCCACTCATCATCTGTGAAGTGCTGTGAAGTGCATCCACAGACACCTTGTTATGTGCGCTGGAAGAGGCATTTTTACTGCTTATGCTCATTAGCCGCGTTTCCACTGCCGTGCTAGTGTGTGCCAGGGCCAGTCGCGTTTCCACTGTCACTTCCGGGGCTTGATCGGGGCTTACTCGGGGGCCAACGGCCAGGATTTCTGGCCCGTCGAATACCTTGGGCCAAAGCGGGGCAGCTCGGCTAGAGGCGTCCTCGAGGTAAAAGGTGGCGTTTTATCGGGTTATGGAACGTTATGATCTGAAGCAAGATTTTTTTCCACTTTTTTATATCGCGCAAAATAATCGCTGCTCGAAATGGAGAATCGCCTGTATACTGGTCTGTCGAAGATACCAAAGCTCTTCTGAGCATTTGGGCAGAAGAAAGGGTACAACGTCAATTTAACGGCATGTGCAGAAACGATCGACGTTATAAAATACATCGATGCTGAACTTTCTAAGCTAAGCATTCAGCGAGCAACCCTTCAAGTTCAGAAAAAAAAAAGTTGCGGGCGCAGTATTGTACTAGGCGATTGAAACGCACAATGGACAAAGCGGAGCTCAGAGAAGGAACTTTCCATGGTTTCGACTTGATGGACGGTGTGCTGGGTCACCGTCCCTCTGTTAGTGGCGACTCGCGAGACAATCGGACACTATTGCAGCCACGGCCGGTGAGTTAATATACATACTATCTTCCTAACTTAAAAAAGAAATAAATTCATAATACCCGCTGAAATGGGTTGGGTTGTATGACGTTTGATCCAGAAAGGCGTGTTAGGGGCGGGTTTAGGGCAGTACTTCGGGGCTACTGGCCCGGCAGTGGAAACGCAAGCCCGGTGCTTGAGGCCTCGCGCAGTTAGCCCTGGCCCGGCCCTAGCCCGGCAGTGGAAACGCGGCTATTGTCTGCAAATTAGGACCTGAAATAGATGAATATGAAGTCTGCTTTTTAAAACAAAGAAAGGAAGCGATGACAAGATGATGGTTATTTTGTACCAACAGCTGGAAACTCTGTATATTCGTACAGTTTGCGCATGTCAAAATCAGATTTGAAGCATGTGACGTTTAAACAAGCACATCAGCCTGCTCACTTATTTAAAATTCATGTAAACACTAGTATGTTTGGATTCATCAATCAGAGGATTTTTGCCATCAGAGGAGTCCAATGCCACTGCAAGCCATCCCTGTTCTCATCTGGTTTATAGAGCTGAGCACTGGCAATTAGTACACTCGCCAATGAAGGATTAACATCTACTTGCAGTTACTTGTGATGCTAGCATAAATTTAAATGAGATGGAATATGATGTACTTACGTGACGAAGGAACTGGCCAGAAGTCCCACGACCCCGACCGCCGCTCCTCCAACAGCCGTGATCCGACATCCCAGCAGATCGGTGAACACACTGACGATCGGAGAGCAGAAGAAGATCATGCCCATCGAGAGAGAGCCAACCCATGCTGCACACACACACACACACACACACACACACACACACACACACACACACACCAACACACACACACACACACACACACACACACACACACACACACACACACACACACACACACACACAGAGAGAGAGAGAGAGACAGACATCATTCATAGAGTTCATGAAACTTCTGTTAGATACTTCTAAATGCCTTTACATATGATAATCTCCTACAACCAGCTCATTATAAACGCTGTTTTTAGGCTTTACATGTACATCACTACTCTAGCAATGCAGTCTGAACATAAAACATGACCAGATCGAATCAAATGATGCGTCAGTGTCCATCAAGAGCTAAACAAAACAAGAAAATAACTAAATTGGGATGAGGTATTTTTCATTTGCAAAGCATTTCATTCACTGCAATACACAAAATGAGCTTAAGATTTTCCATCACAAAGTAACTATATAGGGATTTATGACCCTACAGTCAGGGTGCGAACTACGGGGGAGCTAGGGGAGCTCGGCTCCCCTTAATGAGACATGGGCTCCCCTGAAAACGTGATATGTGAAATTTTGGGGGGTCTCAATTTTTTTTTGACAATGTATTATTTTGACGTGCAATTTCAGTTTTGTGTAATGTGATTATAGTGGATTATTATGTGTAAAATAGCAAGCATATCATTCATTCATGCATGACGGCGATTTAACCTAATTTACTTCAATAAAGATAACTATACATGCTATTCTTGTCACGAGCGTCAAGGTGTGGTGGCGCTGCGGTGCAATTATCTTGTTTACAACGTCAACCCAAAGATTCGTAGAAAAAAAAACCGTTGGAGGCCATTTATCTGCGCGCGAATTCATTAATCCATTCAGCAGTTAGCAGTAATAGCATAGCCATGGCAAAAAGAAAACAAGGCAGTTTAATTAATTTTGGTTTTACTAAGAAATTGTGTAGTGATGATGACGATAACACAACTGATTCACCAGCTGCAAGCTCTGTCAGCACACCTCCCGCAGCCGGAGTGATAACACAAGAACTAAAGAACTAAAGTCCTCTCTGGCTGAAGATGGTGGTAACAGCTCGTCAGAGGCCGGTCACGATCCTAACCCCTCTTGCTCCTCTCTCCCGTTAAACTGGAACAGCCAGCAGTGTAGAGACTGGAAGAGCCGATATACATGGCTGATTGTTTTTTTTTTTTTTTTTTTTTTTTTTTTTTTTTATTGGAGATAAGGAAAAAATACAACAATACCAAACAATACAGAACTTCCACTCACAGATAGACTTTATCCTTTCCCCCTTTTTGTTTTTTCCTCCCACTTTTAAGCATATATGTACATGTACACGGACACATATATACATAAAAAAAATAATAGAAATAAATAATACCCCCCCCCCCCCAGAAAAAAAAAAAAAAAAAAAAAAACACTCTAACAAGAATTATTAGAAATAAGTAATTTAGATCACCGAGTGTCGTAATTAATAAACATCCCCCCACCCACTCAGCTCACCACGACCAACACACATATTACTGGTTAATTAATGCAATACAAACAGTACAATAAGAATAGGCACACATTCAATTGGGTAGTACCTTTAAATTAGTGAAATAGGAAATAAAAGGTTGCCATTTGTGGAAAAATTTGACTGTACATCCTCTCAATGTATATTTAATTTTCTCAAGTTTTAAAAAATACATGATGTCTCTGAGCCAACGGGAGATAGAAGGATATTTAGCAGACTTCCAATGTAGCAATAAGGAGCGTCTTGCTAGTAAGGATGTGAAAGCTATGATGTCCTTTTGTGTACGGCTAAGTGCCATTGAAGGGTCAGGAATCCCAAATATAGCAATCAGAGGACAAGGTTGGAGATTTACCCCAAGAACAGAGGACATAATATTAAAATAAGCCATCCAGAAATCTACCAAATCAGGACAAAAAAAAAACATGTGGCTAAGATGACAAGGAGAGCCATGGCATTTATCGCATTTGTCTTCCACTTCCGGATATATTTCAGATAGTCTAAGCTTAGAGAAATGTACCCTATGTAAAACCTTGAATTGAATAAGTCCAAGACGAGCACAAGAGGTAGTAGAACGTATCCTCTCTATGGCCTGTTCCCAAGACTGCTCCTGTATTTGTATTCCCAGTTCCCTTTCCACGTACCCTTAAGTTTGGCATTTGAATGGTCGCTAAAAGCTAAGATGGTGTCATATAGCTTTGATATGATTCCTCTGTGATGAGGGACAAATGAAAGCAAGGTTTCCCAACGATACACTGGAGGTAAAGAGGGGAAATTAGGGAAACACTTGGCCACAAAGTTGCGAGTTTGAAAATAGCGAAACAGATGAGTAAACAGGAGTTCTAAGCGAGATGACAGATTGGTAAAGCTATCAAAGACACCATCCACATACAAATCTCTAAATTGCGTAACACCCTTGTCATACCACAATAAAAATGTCGAGTCTGAAAGTGATGGAGGAAATAAATGGTTGTTATTGATAGGACCCAAGGAAGATGCATCTATAAATTTAAAGTGTCGTCTAAATTGATACCAGATTTTGAGTGTGTTAAGAACCACTTGATTATCAGTGTACAAGAGAAGGTTTCGTAGGTAAAGAGGAATAAAGTAGAGCAGGTATAGAAGATCCCCTACATGATGATAGTTCTAATTTACACCAAGAGGATCCAGGGATTTTAAACCAGTAGCAAAGTTTATGGAAGTTAGCCGCCCAATAGTAAGTTAAAAAATTAGGTAATGCAAGTCCTCCACTAAGTCTGCATCTCTGCAGTAGAGTTTTACGAATCCTAGGTGGTTTTCCGCCCCAAATAAAAGAACAAATTATCTTATCAACTGAGTCAAAGAAATGTTTTGGCAGAAAAAAGAGGAATTGACTGGAATAAAAAAAGAAATTTCGGTAAAATATTCATTTTAACAACATTGATCTTGCCGATTAGTGAAAGGGGGAGGTTACCCCATCTTTGGATATTGGATGTAATCCTAGAAATAAGGGAGTGAAATTCGCAGACGCAAGGCTAGATAGAGAACGAGTCACGTTAACACCTAGGTATTTGAACCCTGATGGACAAATCGAAAAGGCAAATCTGACTGTTGCAACTGACATGCTGCAGTATTAATGGGAAAACACTCACTTTTCTCCAAATTTAATTTGTAACCTGAAAAGGCGCTGAAGTTCTCCAGAATACCCAAAACCGCAGGGATGGAAAGTGTAGGATCAGTTATATACAATAACAAATCATCCGCATAAAGTGATAGTTTATATTCGAACCCATTACGGGTGATACCTTTGAATAAAGGGGAAGCTCTTAATGTAATTGACAGAGGCTCGATAGCAATAGCAAAGAGCAAAGGTGATAAAGGACAACCTTGGCGAGTTCCACGTCCAAGGGCAAAATAATCAGAATAAACATCATTAGTATGAACACTAGCCTTAGGGGATGAGTAAAGGAGGCGAATCCAAGAAATAAATTTTTCACCAAATCCAAATTTTTTCAGAACTGCAAACAAGTACTCCCACTCTACCCTATCGAATGCCTTTTCAGCGTCTAAAGAAATCACAAGCTCAGGAAGTTCAGTAGAGTGTTTTGAGTAAATTATATTGAAAAGTGTACGGGTATTAAAAAACAGTTGACGTCCCTTTATAAAACCATTTTGCTCATCAGATATAATATGAGGAAGCACATTCTCTAATCGGAATGCAATTACTTTAGCCAATACCTTGACGTCAGCATTAAGCAAAGACAATGGTCTGTAAGACCCACAGGAGGTCGAATCTTTGTCCTTTTTGAGAAGGAGAGCAATAGTGGCTTGTGTCAAGGTTGGTGGTAATGAACCACTTTCTAGGGATTCATTGAATACTGATAACAGTAACGGTGCCAATTTGCCACTGAATGTTTTAAAAAATTCAATCGGAAACCCGTCGGGGCCTGGGGCTTTATTAGATTGCATAGCATTAATTGCTATTAATACTTCTTCAAGAGAGAGTGGAGAGTCCATTTGCGTGGCAGTATTAATATCAATGACAGGGTTCGAAAGATTCTGAAGAAATGTATTCATTTTAGTGTTGTCAGTAGGAAATTCAGATTTATATAATAAAGAGTAAAATGATTTAAAAATAGCATTAATTTCCAAGGGGTCTGTAGTAATAGTGTCATGCATGTTTTTAATAGTAGGTATCAAACGGGAAGTGGCCTGCCGTCGTAACTGATGCGCCAGTAAACGACTTGCCTTGTCGCCATATTCGTAGTATGAGCCACGGCTGCGTAGTAGCAAGCGCTCTGCCTCTTTAGTTGAGATGAGATCAAATTCTGCTTGTAGATCAAGACGCTGCTTTAGTAATTCTGGAGAAGGGTTCAGCGCAAATCTTTGATCAAGGTCCCCAATCACAGATGTAAGCGCATTAAGCCTGGCATTAATCTTTTTATTAGAAAGAGCAGAATAAGAAATAATTAGACCTCTCAGGTAACATTTCAGTGTCTCCCACAGCAATGAATATGAAGATGAGTCATTATGATTGAAAGACAAGAACTCATCAATAGAATTTGAAATGAGTTCGCAGAATTCTTGGTCTGCCAAAAGGAGAGAGTTAAATCTCCAAAGTGGGGGGCTACGTTTATAGGTAGAAAGTTGAATATCTAATAGTAAAGGTGAATGGTCGGAAATTACAATACCTAAATAGTCAGAAGAATTAACACATGAATTAAGCGTACTGTCAATAAAAATAATCCATTCTAGAAAATAATCGGATTGAAACCGAAAAGAAAGCTGTCTTTAATAGAGGGGTATTTACCAGAACGTTCCTTGGTTAAATAAGTATCATAAATACTGTGTGTTAAAGTTCCACTAGTGAATGTTTGAAGCATACAGAATTGATTATTGCGTGGAAGAGGCATCTTAAGCTTATGGGTCATATAACCGCAATTTCACTCCCCAGGGCCGAGCACTCTAGGTGCAGGGCCAGTCGTTCAATAAGGGGATGGTTACTCCAGCCAGATTTCTCGTCGAATTCACTCATTGCAAAGCGGGGCAGCTCGTTAACTCCTAAAACGCTGTTTTGCATCAGGGTTATGGAATTATGATTAAAGAGATTTTTTTTTCACTATCGCGCAATAACATCGTGTGATGGAGAATCGACCTTTTTGTTGTCGAAATACAACTCTCTAGCTTTGGGAGAAGAAAGGGTAAACGATTTGAACCAGGCAATGTAAAACGATCGTCGTTTAAATCACGAAGCTGATTCTAAGACTAAGCATTCGGAGCAGCAACCGTTCAAGTTGCAAAAAAATTCCAATATTTACAGGGATTAACCCAATACCGATCAGGAAAAAAATTTCCAATGTCGAATCTGAGGAGGTGTGCCTGGTCACCTCTCATTGTGGGATCAACAATGGCCACTTTGAGCCATGATTAATATATATAAACAAAAAAGAAATAATTATAATTCGTGAAATGATCTTATAAAGTCGAGGGGTAGGCCCCCCTGCGGCCCCACTGCCCCTAAACGCAAGCCCGTGCCTATAAGCCATCAGCCGTAGCCCGCCGTGCCTTCCCACAGTGAAACCAAGTTGTCCAAATAGGACCTGAAATAGTGATGAATCGCTTAAAACAAAGAAGAGAAGCGATGAAAAAGATGATGAGTATTAATTTATAAACTAAATAATAACTTCTGCCGATCAAAACAATTTAAGCATGTGACGTTTAAAAGACATAGACTGCACTTAAAAATTCATGTAAACAATATCAGTGGTTCACAATCAGGATTCCTGGTTGAAACAATAATCGTCAGTAAAGTACAATGAAAATAATGGATGTCAGAATGTGACAGAAGTAAACACTGAACCATCCTGATCGTTATAACTTACACAGCAATAAGACACTGCCATGAAATTACATACTCCTGCAGTATGTGATGCTATAAAAAATAGTTTGAAACGCTGTTAGCGTGACGAAGGAACCAAAGTTCATCGACACGACCGCCGCTTCCTCCGCAACACGACCGACAATCCTCACAGACCCGTGTAATGACGATCGAAGAGCTGAAGAAACAGCCATCAGAGCACCTGCAATGCCACGAATGACTCTACCATCTTAACAGCCCACCCACTACATCACAGTCGCACACGAAACACAGAAACCTCACCACACACCATTTAATCTGACGACTCCATCACGACAGCACACCAGACACACAAATGTCAACCACAGTCACTGTAATAAATGAAATCAGCACACACAAAGGCATCGGAACGATCATCATGGTTTGGTTTGGGTTGAGGAGTCCTAATGTGACGTACTCTAACAGCGTCTTCCTGTTTTCCAGATTGTACGCTTCCTTCTAGTAATGGCAGGCACAACAGCCACGATGACAATGTGGTCAGTGTCCTCCAGGTAACACCACATCCATGAATATAATTGGGATGAGGATCTCTTCATTCACATTTATTTCAGCATGAAAATGCTTAAGATTTATACGTCATATAGATTTATGTACATCAGGTGCGAGCATCTGAGCACGTCGGGAGTGCGTCCCATCTCTCCCGAACGTACTTTAAAATTTTGCTCAGACATGTATTATACGGTAGCACTTTAGTTTTGGTCAACTGTGATTAACGCTGGATATATGTTAAATAGTAAGCTATCACATCATGATGACCGTATTTACCTTTTTTAAAAATACTATCAGCAATTCTTCTCACCGAGGCCAATGTGCTCGAGCGTGGTGCAATTATTTTTTCAAGTTCACCGTTCGAGAACCGTCGACCATTCTGCGCGGAACCCATAATCCACTTCGCAGTTAGCAGTTAGCATACCATGCAAGACAGGCAGTTTGAATATTTTGGATTTTATAGAATTGTTCAGTGCATGATGGTACAACGATTCCCGGCAAGCTTTCAGACAAACTGTGCCGGAGTGATAACAAGAAGCTAAAGAAAAAGCCCGCAGAAGAATCGATGTTAACAATCGCAGAGCCGTCACATCAACCTCTTCTCCTCTCTCCATTAATGAACAGCGCATGAGAGCGCAGCCGAACCATGGCTGATTTGTTAAGGATGGAAGCTTGGGGTGCATCGCTTGTAGGGATGCAAAAACCCTTCTTCTTTCTAAAAAGGTACCTGGCACGCACTTATCTGAGGAGTGGATTAATGGAGAAGTAAGCAGCACTGCTCAGAACAAGTTGCGAAAAAAAATCTATAAACATAGGGACAGCATTGCACACAAGAGGGCCGTTGAAGTGGCATTGACTAAGCAAAAGGCGATTCTGCCAAATAAAGTAATTGAGGTGAATTCCAAATTAATGGAGGAGACCGCAACGTCATTCAGGTCCGCCTAATGGAAAAAGGATGTCTTACAGAAAGCTCACCCCTTTAATGAAGCTTCAGGAGCTTAATGGCGCAAAGGTGGGAACTGGCATAAATCAGATCACTCCTGCGCTGAGATTATAGGTCATATTGCACAGCAAATGCAGAAGAAGTTTGTTTCCAATATTACGAGAGCTCAATTCCAAAATTAGCATCACCATTGATGGAAGTACAGTACATGGGCGTGCCTATCTCATCGTATACGTGAGATGTGATGTGAGTGGCAAAGGAGATATAGAAAATGTTTTTTTAGACATTGTAGAGCTGACGCACGGCACAAATGCAGAGTCCATTTACAACAGTTTAAAACAGTGCCTTTGTGCAGCGGGATTAGATGATGAGTTTTTGGGGAAACACCTCATCAGCATCGCCACAGACGGGGCTTCAGTTCTCACTGGCAAATCCACTGGAGTCATTGCAAGGCTTAAGCGTGACTTTCCAAACATCCAGTCCATACATTGCTTGGCTCATCGCCTTGAATTGGCTGTCCATGATTCTTTGAAAGTGGTTGCTGGATGTAATCATTTCGAGTTTTTCATTGCCAAGCTGTATTCTCTGTACCACCAGTCTGCAAAGAACGTGAGATTGCTTGAGGAAGCAGCTGCCGATCTAAATATGCAGATTTTGAGAATAGGACAGATATTCACCATCAGATGGGTGGCGAGTAGTTTCAATACTGTAAAGGCGGTCTGGAATAACTACCCTGCTTTAGCGCGCCACTTCAAAATTGCAAGTGAGGATGCATCTCGCAACGACACAGAGAGGAAGAAATTCCTGGCGCTATACAAACACCTCACAAACTCAGGGTTTTTACTTGATTTGGCTTGCATGAAAGACATTCTCGGTGAGCTGCAGGGCCTGTCACTGAAATGTCAGCAAAGAGATATCACTCTAGTTGATGCCAGCTGCCACATTCTGCAGTCTATTGATATACTGAAAGCAATGAAAGCGAATGGAGGGAAATCCACACAGAAGGCCGAACAGCGCACGTCTCTGGGGCTGTTTAAAGATGTTCAACTAGTTGCGGGCACAGGCAAGATTAATCGAAATCAGCTTTATCAATCTGTGATCGACAATCTCACAAGGCGAATGCCAGAATCAGACCTCATACAAATGCTAAAACCCCTGGACAAGCGCTTTTGGCCACAGGATCGTAATGCTTTGATCCTGAATGGAGAAAACGAGGTACGTGCACTTGCTAAAATGGTTGGAGAACCAGCCAGAGAGGTGGTCGAGGAGTTTCGCGACTGGAAATTACAAGACAGAGCACCAGGCAGAAACCTGGAAAAGATTTGTACAGCGAGTAAAACATACCGTCCTACTTCAGCTGAGTGTGAGAGGGTATTTTCTGCCGTCAATGATACTAACAGCAACACCCGCAATAGGTTGCGTGAAAACAGCCTCTCATCGCTCCTTTTTCTGGACATTAATGGACCCCCATTGGAGAGTTTCAACCTAATGCCCTTTATCACATCTTGGATTAAGGCAGGTCATCGCCCATCCACTTCTTGGATGAACTGCAAAGGAAGCTGACCCCAGGCCTCTGTGGTCGATTTTGTGTTAAGGTAAGATGCTATTTCCAATTATGTGTTGTGGCTGGGTTATTCGTCTGCGTGACTCTCTATGTCTTAGGCGTAATTGAACGGTGTAATTATGGTATTTTTCTGTAGCTTGATGAGTCATTTAACCGCTGTTCTTGATGTGAACTCAAAGACAGCCTATTTATAGACTATTTGTGGGTGACTGTTTGCTAATTGTTGTCAATTTGTGTCGATAAAGTATGGTGTACAGGGTTTGCAGGTTTCAGTAAGTCAAATTTAAGACCTTTAAGACATTTTAAGACCATTAAGATTGAAATTAAGACCTACACTGGCGCATTATCCAAGTTGATAGATAGTTAACTCGGGATCATTAGAGTATCTATCTATCTATCTATCTATCTATCTATCTATCTATCTATCTATCTATCTATCTATCTATCTATCTATCTATCTACCTATCTATCTATCTATCTATCGTGTGTGTGTGTGTGAGAGAGAGAGAAGGAGAGGTAGATATTTTTTTAATAGAAATTGTACTTTTGCATATTATACTGTAAAAACACAATTTTTGTTGATTTTAGTTGATCATAGTTGATCATAACTAGAGAGGAAATGATGAGATGATTAAAGTGACCAAAATTATCACGGTTATCACAGAATCCTGTTCAAAAAGTACTAATACTACAGTCAATTCAACAAGTTTTATGTCGAAAAACAGCAAATAACAAATTGATTAGCATCAATATGCACTTTTTGTTTACATAAACATTAAAATACCATTAAAAATGATGGCTAGATTTTAAAAGAGTGTCTTGCAACATGTAATCTACTAACATGTACAAGTTTAAATAAAGTTTTGACAAAAAAGGTTTTATACAAAGTTAAACCTCATATTTCAGCCTTTAAATATTTTTTTTTTTATAAAAAGAATGAGTCAAAAAAAATTACTGACATTTACACATTAGCTTATATTTATTAGTAGTGTTTGGGTGAGCCACCCATCCTTCATGTTGACGGAGCTTTCAATGTTGTTATGCAAAGGGGTGATTGGTTGGTTCCTGTCACATGACCTGCGGTGCGTGCATTTGCGGCATTCTGAAAAGTTTAGATTTTTTCCATCTCGTTGCGCCTGGTAAAAAAATTAACGCGTCGCTTCAATTATGAGCACGCTTGCCGCGCGCCTACATTTGAACAAACTGTATACATTTTGAGTGCGGAAAAGACGCGATATGTGAACGGCCTCTGGCGAGCTAGCTCATGTCAAGCCACGAGCTACTGGGGCACGCGAGCGACGTGTTGGAGACCCCTGCTCTAGAGCTCCGCTTTGTAGGCTACAACTCGATACTTTTTTGCTACTTTGTAATAACTTTCTGCGGCAAGCGTTTCTGGAAATGAACGAGGGTAAACACTTTTTTAGACCTGACTAAATGAAATTTAAGACCTAGGATGAAAATCTGGCCGTTTTTAAGACTTTTTAAGGCCTTAAATTTAAAGTCCAGAATTTTAGACTTTTTAAGACTTTTTAAGACCCCGCGGAAACCCTGGGTGTATATGGTGTATTCCCGTAACATATAGTGGTTTATCCTACAGTAGCCTATGCTTGCATAAAGCAAGTGGTGCATAAACTCGTAGCTGTTATGTATCTTTGTAAGTCATTGTAAGTCCTCTTTTGAGGCACAAGCACTCATTGTAAGTCCTCTTTTGAGGCACGCGCACGCACAACCCATCCCCCCCAAAAAAAACAACAACAAGTGGGCTCCCCCGAAGGACACGGTATAGTTCGATCACTGCCTACAGTGATTTATTGTCAAGATTATTCATACTGTGCTATTGGATTGGCCTAGTCCTTACAGGATCCTACATGTCACTTCTCTTGATCACAAACAGAAACAGAGAGAAAAAGAGAGAAACAGCAGTGCAAGGGTCAGTGAGAATCCTGAACACACACACACACACAGACAAATATTATAATTCTGTCACATGACCTTAACCTTTTTTACTTCAGGAGCCAGATTTTACATTAATAGACATCAAGTGGAGAGCAAAATTGTTGTACAAAATAACTGTCCTTAATTGAACTTAAAGTAGATGGCATGAATTTGCAAATTTATTGAATATACAAGCAATCAACACGTGATTATATGATTATTGATGTTTTACTGTTGCACTCCTGTTGTCTCAGACCAGTGTCTCTCTGACATATATTAATGTCCTTCATGCTGCAGTTTCACATGGGAAGTAAGAAAGATCATATGATGATCAGGGTTCGGGAGCACGTCTCTCTCTGACAGACACACACACACACTTCCTCAAAGAACACCACATGTGGCATTCAGAAATCCCATTTATTCTGTGTTTCACCAAAACTGTGCCACACGATAGAGTCTGAATCTGCACATGTAAAAGCTTGAGCATTTTCAGAAAAATACAGAATACATTACATTTTATAATGAGATCACCACTGTCAGACACTGTGTGTTATGAACTGTCACGCAAGTTTTTCATTAATGTGTGTGGTGTTGTTTAGTGCTGTGCACACTCTTCTAATAGCAGTCAGTTACGGCTGTCAGAGATGGAGAGGTGATGGTGTTTAAAGCCGGCTGGACGTTCGCTCCTCAAACCATCGATTGACTTTGTACCGCTGATCATACCCTGTGTGAGAACTTGGACATTTCGATTTGTGTTGATTTGTGATCAAGAGAGCCTGTTTATTTCCCACTCCCTGTTTTGTAGTTAGCCAGGTAAGGTTATGTTGATTATTTTTGTCTGGTTTCTCTTCAATGTCAAGCTAAACGGTTAAATTAGATGCCGGCAACTTTCGTTTATTGCTTTGGCTTTTCCCCAACCGAAGCCTTTCCTAATTATTATGACCTGACCTGAGGATTTCTGTCTTGTACAGTCAAGTTTGAGAGTGGGAGATGAGACTCTGGTTAGTGAGTGGGGATGAGGTGCTCGATTTATAAACCCACGCTTTTACAGTACTTTTCAAATGCTTTGTGCAGTTCAGACAGGAAACTGTGTGGAGAAGCTTTATCAGAGTTGAAGATACAACACAACATCATATGAGTTCAGAAGAAAGAGAGACGGCAAGAAAGAAAGACGCTGGAGCGACTGCAGCTCAGACTCCGTGTTTGAGTCTGTGATGATGATGAAACTCCACAGGAGGAAGAAACACACTGTTAACACAGCAAACATAACAGACCCAGAGCTTGAACAAACACAGCTCTCTGACGATAAATGTGATCAAACACACCAGACCCGTTTGTTCTGATTCATAGTCTGATCAACGGCACTGCGTCTGAAGGAGTCAAGTCAGGGCATATTTATTTACTTTATACAACAATACAGCTTCACATTAATATTCAGTCCAATAACTGCCAATATAAATGTTCAATAACATGTCAATCAGTTCCAAAACAAGTTCAGTTTCAGATAAAGCAGTGTCATTACTCAGCTCTCTTCAGTTCAAGTTCTGTTTTGTGACTCCTGTTCACACTGGATCTAATCATGACTGTATGACCTGGATTCAGTCCACTTCTCTAACTCACAGCTTAAAGGGGAATTCACTGCTGGCAAAAATGATTTATTAACCCTCTATGGTACGGTGTTGCTTGCCTCCAGGCAACATAGTCTGTTTTAGCTTTTTTTAAATAAAAACGAATACAATTTTATTGGTCAATGCTCTCTAAGGGAAGGGGAACTCAAATACTAACCAATGAAAATGCAAAAGAGTGGTAACATGACCCACAGGGGTCCATTGTGTTCCCTCTTTCAGCACATGTGCACATGTCACATGGCTCCATATTTTCTCCACTGAAAAGGTCATTTTTCACTAATTTCTGTCCAGATAATCAACTACAAAAAATCTTAGTCACGTTCATTGGTAAGTAAAGCAGTATTTTCAAAAACATTACATTATATATCATCAAATGTATCATGGGAAATTACATAAAACTGCATGTTGCCTCGAGGCAACATTGTACCGTAATGGAATCACATAAGGCCATAACAGGCATACTAGGTTTGAATACAAGTATATTTTAATTGTAAGGAAAAGAGTTTGAATTATGTAAATGTATCTCCATTTTTACAATCTGAAAACTCAGCATGGTTCGACGGGACATTTGGCCACTATAGTGGGCAATCGGACAAATAGTGGGTTCGTGGGACGGGCGTGTGGCTTGGGACCATTCAGTGGGGTCAACGGGACATTTGGCCACTATAGCGGGCAATCGGACAAATAGTGGGTTCGTGGGACGGGGCGTGTGGCTTGTGAATGGTCAGCGGGGGTCAACGGGACATTTGGCCACTATAGTGGGCAATCGGACAAATAGTGGGTTCGTGGGACGGGGCGTGTGGCTTGTGAATGGTCAGCGGAGGTCAACGGGACATTTGTCCACTATATTGGGTAATCGGACAAATAGTGGGTTCGTGGGACGGGCGTGTGGCTTGGGACCATTCAGTGGGGTCAACGGGACATTTGGCCACTATAGTGGGCAATCGGACAAATAGTGGGTTCGTGGGACGGGGCGTGTGGCTTGTGAATGGTCAGCGGGGGTCAACGGGACATTTGTCCACTATAGTGGGTAATCGGACAAATAGTGGGTTTGTGGGACGGGCGTGTGGCTTGGGACCATTCAGTGGGGTCAACGGGACATTTGTCTTCTATAGTGGGTAATCGGACAAATAGTGGGTTTGTGGGACTGGGTGTGTGGCTTGTGAATGGTCAGTGGGGGTCAACGGGACATTTGGCCACTATAGTGGGCAATCGGACAAATAGTGGGTTCGTGGGACGGGCCGTGGGCGTAGCTTGGGAGTGGTCAACCGGGGTCGACGGGACATTTGGCCACTATAGTGGGCAATTGGACAAATAGTGGGTGAGTGGGATGGGGCGTGTGGCGCCACACAGGATGAAGGCGGCGCTGCTTCTGGGATTCTCGAATTTTGGGGTGCTCCTGTCGGGCCCCTGGGGGGGTCAGGTCCCCCTGACCTCACACGGTCATTAGGTCAACCTGGGAGGTCTTCCACATGTTTGATCTTGCTGTTGTTGAGGCCTGGCCTTCATATTAGGATAAGGTTATGTTGATTGTTTTACCCTGAAACAACACAGATTGTAATGTTTTGATATGATAACTTGATATTATGGTTTGTAGTACTTGCATTCCACGATGGTACAATGTTGCCTGAGGGCAACAGCTGGATAATAAATGTTACTTTTTATTAAATATGAAATGGGTAATTCATTAAAAACTTGATAAATATGTTTGTTCAAGTGTACAGTTAAATAAATTGATGTTTTCAATAAATCTATAATTTTTTTCTTAATGAAAATCTCTAATGTTTCAATTTGTCCATTGTGGTACAATGTTGCCTTGAGGCAACAAACTTTTAATTAATAAATAAATTTAAAAATAATGATAATGTTTATTGATATTGTTATAGTGTCCAATTTTAAGCAGGAAAAACATAACAAATAATTTTTTTCTCACTGATATCATAATGCGTACCATAGAGGGTTAATGAATACACGACTAAGGCCTGATGTCTTCTCTTTTATCAGAAACTTCAACACCCATAATGCACTATCGCCCATCTCTCCATACAACTGATACACAAATGCAGAGTCGTTTTAATAAAAACCTATAGCTGTCCAATACGCCTTATTCACGGCAGCGCCATCTTTGATTTTTAATGAGAATGAAAGCGAGGCTGTGAGGGATAGACATGCATCTATTCAATGGGCTGTACTGTTATTTAATGTGTTTTCGGATTGTTCTGCTCATGAAACACTGGAAAAATATGGCGCTGCTCTGAATAAGGTCTATAGATAATAGAAAAAAAAACTACTCTTTTTGCATAATCTAGCAGACTTTTGCAAACAAATATACTGCGCTTTAGTGTGCACGAAACATGAAGAAAAGTTTGCATTGTTTATTTACAAAACTACAGATGTTATAACAACTGTGTGTGTGTGTGTGTTGTGTTGTGTTGTTCAGTGTTTAGTGGTGATCATGGAAACTGAGGAAGCAAGAGAAACACCGGAGATGCAGAAGTCTTCCTTGTCCTCTCACACAGAATTATGTTCTCCTCTTCCTGAAAACCAACTTCCTGAGTCCCACAAACAACCAGATCTGCTCCAAACGCTTGAGTCCGAGACGTAGATATCCAGTCCATTTCCTGTTTCCTGAGATCCATCAGTGACACAAACAGGACTCAGTCAAGAGTTCAGCAGCCACTGCATTTACAACCAATAAACTGGTTGTAAATTACTACATTACTAGAAGATAAACCTATCTTCCGTTTTCTAAACGTTACACGAGTAAAACACACCACATCTCCTGTTTGCTTATTCGAATTGTCCGATTAGAGAAGCATGTAAGCGTAAAGCAGTGAATCTGACAGGAAATGATGCGCTGAGCACACAGGTTCTGGATCAGATTATACCACACGAACACTGAGGAAGCCTGGCGGTCCATGTCAGATTCACAAACACTGTTATAAACCAACATGATGTCGAACATTATCACACTTGATGATAAGATTGTGAACGTTATCATGAAGTCCAGAGTGTATGAATCAGTGTTCTGCTGACACACACTTCAGATTCCTATCAAATCCCTTTCATTCACAAATATATATATATATATATATTGTGTCATTGGTAAAATTGTAAACCTTCTAGGGCTTCCCCCTGATAGTCAACTAACTGTTAGTCAACAAGACAAGGCTTAGTTGACAAAATTTTATTAGTCAGTTAGTCGCAGAAAAAAACCCACAGGAAGTGGCGAAGTCCATGTATAATTACAGTATGTCGTGCAGGAAATCCAAATGTTCATCTGTCATTTATTGACCTCAAACATGGCTTATCATTTGAAACATGTAATTGTAGTCTAACGTTAGCCTCTTTCCATGGCCGCTCACTAAAAAGTTAACCTAGATAAACGTGCGCATGTCCAAGTGTTCTCTTACATTTGTCCTGATAACAGCGAAAAGAACTTGAAATACTGATCATAGAGTAATACATCATTTGAAACTGTAAATGGTCTACTTTTATTTGTTCACACTCACAATAATAGCAAAATGTTGTGCTTTTGTAAAATAAAGATAGCAAACAGGGTGTGCTTTGATCGTCTCGGTCTCTGCAAACTTCTATCTACAAAAAACGTATTGCGTTACAAAAATGAACCAAAACCCATATTCATAATACTGCATATACTTGCCTCGCAGTCATATTCTATAAATCTATAGAAAGCTTGAAATGTACTCCATATTTAATCCATATGAAAGGTGCATTTCTCGCTTCCACTATATGTGGAGATGAGAGTCAGCGTCGTCAACAGAATACACTAGTTCATTAATAAATTATTAAAATGTTCAGTAAGTCTCCTTGCTGTTGACAAATTCATAATCATTACTTTTACCGGTGTGCTGCTGCCAAGTGTTATGCTTATGCTTAAGCGCTTCATTTATATTTTAAAGAATGTTGGTAATAAAACAGTTGACGGCAATTTACTTCCACAGTAGAAACAAAATACTCTGGAAATCAATGGCTACCATCCACTGTTTCATTACCAACATTCTTTAAACGTCTTCTTTTGTGTTCAACAGAAGAAGAAAAAAAACCTCCTGAGGGCGAGTTATTGTTGCCAGAATCTTAATTTAATCTTAAAAAACTATCCCTTTAAACCACACTTTTATCATGGTGGGTTGTAGAGCAGTCTTCATATTTCAATAGAAGTCTTTAATATTCACAAACACTAGTCTATATGGCCATTTGATTAAGTATATAACCCTACTTTTGCTTTATTCATCTGAGTTTGGCTAAATTCCATGACATTTTCAGTCTCAGAGCCCTAGAGCTTGCCTTGCATAGTTTATGACGTAGAGTTACACCGAGCTCAAATGAAAACTTCAAACAGCTTCATTAGTGAGCTTTTCTTAAATATAACGTCTGGATATAGTAGTGTTGGTGCTGCACTGAGGCTCTTCTAAATTCATCCACTAAAAATATCCATCAGACGGCGACTCTGGCATTGTGCTGCGTCTCGCCTTGGTATTTTCAGCATCCTGCCACAAGTGTTTTTAAGATGGCATGTTCAAGTTAAAAATAAGTTCCACTTTTAAAGACACATCTTGAGAGCCCTGCCTTCTGTCCTGTCGCACTACGCCTCCTGACAAACACAATTGAAATTCAATTTTGAATTAGAGGAAGTAGAATTAACATGAAATCAAAACAAGATTCCTAAATAACTACAAATGAAGGTTCATCATGACAAACTGTGAATGATGGACTGACAAAACATTGTCTGGCCTTTTAAATAGGTTTCAAGTTTGACATTTGAAGGTTTTATAGGTCTTTCGGACTGACCTTATAAAGATCTTTATAAAATATGTCACATATTAACATTTTTACTTGATTTCTTTATATTTAATGAATGATTGGACCAGGACGGAAGAACACTTAATTTTCTAGAATTTCCAGAATAACCTGTTGAATTTCTCTGAATTATACAGAGTGCAACAGTCGGGTTCCGGAAGTAAAACTCCATTCATTTTCTCTATAGTGGAATTGATTTTGAACTTTAAAGACAGACACATTGTGAGCTACGGGTTTGTTAATCAATGGTATTTGCTTTTGTTGAAGCCATCAGCATCATCCCACATTATTATTTTAACTTATTTTAATCGTGTTCCACAGAAGAACTCCCTTTGAAAAAATTAATTATCCATGATTCTGCAAAGAAATGACCAATCACAGAATCGAAACAAGCAAAATCCCGCCGAAAGAACACTTTAGTGCCGCCCACTCCCATGATGCACTGCACATTATGTAATAGAGTCAGTCTCTCTACTCGAAAACTACTATGTTTGTATGCATAATATGCATATTTTGCAATAAATGTAAAATCAAGTTGACATTTATAAATCAAGTTTTATAGTTCTGTTTTTAATTTGATTACATTATCAGCAATGCTTCATGGGATTGCAGTTCATTACCTCATTAAAGCTGTTAAGTATAGACATTTTGTCTTGTCTGATTTTAAAATACTTGTTAGACTCACATCATTTGTAATGTTGTGATTCAAGGATATAATACTTTAACAAATATAAAATCCCAATGGGGAGTACAGTATATTCCACTGCCTGTTATTCCCATTCAACTTCCTGTAGGAACTAGTGGGATTTGTGTCTGCAGGTTTTGCAGCGGAAGCATTGTCTAACATCAGCGGGCTTGACGAAACAACTGGTAAAGACTGCCACAAACACATCTGTTTGCACTTCAAGAAACATCTACAGGCCGTATAATTCAAGTTTTTGAAAGTGCTGGTTCGCACTGCACCAAAACACACACACACACACACACACACACACACACACACACACACACACACACACACACACACACACACACACACACACACACACACACACACACACAGCCAGAACGGCGTGAAGCGTTAACAGAAGCCAGACTATCAGTCTGGTTTACAAGGCCGTTTCATCCTCTCTTCTGGGCTTCACGGCGGCTCAGGCTTCATCCCACTGGCCTCAGGCTTTTCCTGAAGATCACAGAGGGGTTTATGATCATTACCGTACCATAGCCCTTCCGTCTGCCATTTTACCAGGGCATTTCCTAACCTCTTCCTCAGAAACACCGGGACACTGCCTGAACAATTCTGATACTTTCCTCGTGATGACTTTGCAAAATTCACTGGAACATTTGCAGGACGGCATTGGCAGGCTTTATTTGGGATTCTATAGGGGAACTATTGCTGACAGCTGGGAAATATTACGGGTAATTTCAGTGCTGGAGGGTTTAGCATGAAAGCAGAGGAAAGGCCACGATATACAAGCGAAGTTGAAAAATTAACTAACGTGACAATTTTGAGAAAAAAAATAAAAATAATCAATCCAAAACAAAGTTTTCTTCAAGAGTTACTAAGTGCTTGCCAAAGCAAAACTTTCCAGAAAAGTTTGCTCTGGCTAATAAATGCCTTCGAACTACCACTGGTCAGTGGCATTTACATATGTGGCTCTGAGGCTCCGCCATCTTTGAGCATTTCCAGTTCATTTCTTCTGTTTAGTCCATCAAGGTCTGTTGTATAAAGTGTCGTTTAAATAAATGTGACGTGACTGGATAGTGAGAGCTTGTTCAAACATATCCATATCGCTATTATCAGATGCTTTCTGAACTGCTGTTTTATTACTGCTGGCATATTTGTTGTGTTTTGTTTTTGAGAGGAAAGTGTGCTGATTTTTCAAACTGCTTTTTACCCCTAATAAAAGAACAAACATAAAATCAGGCTCTGAAGATGTATCCCATCAGCTCCTCTGAAACGTTGAGTCCTCAAGGCATTCAGACGAGAAATTTGTGGCTTCAGTTGAGTAAAGAGGAAAGTGGTGGGAAGGCTGGTTTGAAAGGAATCTCGCTCCACCCGTTTTTAATTTATAAAGAGGCAGATTTCCACAGAAAAAAAATCATATTCCTGATGTTTCCATGTCCCCTGTTTCTTCAGTACCTGTATTAATACCCTCTGGTCGCACTTTACCTTCCTGTTGTGTTGAAAATCAACACTACAAAAACAACTATAGTTTCAAGTAAAAACAGAGAAATGTAGCTCGTCAGAGACTAAAACATAAAATATGTGCCAAATATAATAATATCCATCTATTTATATTGTGTTAGGGGTCAAGCCACATATTTTTATGTTCAAAATGAGCACAAAATTCATGTTTTTTTTTTAGGGATTGACCGAAATTTAGTTTTTTGGCCAAAAAAGGCAGAAAGTATGCGTCATACAGATAAGAAACTGTAAAGGGTCTACTTTTATCAGGCCCTGAGCATCTGCTGTGGCTCCAGCAGGACACTGGCTTTCCCACAGAGCGCTGAAGTTATAGGGTGATGTTGCCACTCTCTAGAGTCGCAGCGATTGGTGCTCATATAGGATGGTCCTCACGGTTCCTGTGTTTACCCTACCAGTTTATCTGTCAGGAACCTTCACCTCCTAAACCATGTGTCCACACAGATCAAACGCTCTGTTGACTATTAACTGACATGTGCGGCCGCGAGCAGAGCTGCACGTGTCGTCTATCACTAACTCCACCTGCTTCACTGAGATAGCACCAAGGCCAGTCCGCTGGTTCTGAGAGTGTGTTGTGTGTGAATGTAACTCGATAGAAGAAAACATCTCACAAGTCCAACTAACAATGAACGTTCTGTGTTCATGGAACTTTTTTTTTTTTAATCTATGAAACGTTTTTGTTGAACGCCTCATCCGTTTTTAAATGTAACAACTTATTTTGGAATGTTCAAATGTAACGTTCCAATAAAGTTTGCCATATGTTAAAATGGAATATCCCAAATTTCTGAAAAATTTTAGTCTAGTTCCGATCATTCAAAACGAACACATTTGAACATTCAGAGAACATTATAAATGACCTTTTCATAACTTAATGGGAACGTTAACGATATGTTTTGTCCACTGGGCAAGTATTGAGTTCACAGCATGACATGAGGCTGGAGTGACAGACTTGTGTTTTTATTTGTCAAATGTCAATAGAAAGTCTTGACAACAGTCCATCTCAAACAGCCTCTGCTGTGGAGCACAACACACAAACAGCACAGAGAACACACACACACACACACACACACACACACACACACACACACACACACGTCAAGAGTTACTGACCGTTCTTCTACTGCACTGCATGACCAATATTCATCATCGTCTTTGCCATTAGATTACCACCCAGTTCCCTTAACTCGAGCAGTAATGGTGAACTAGATAATAAACTGGATGAAGTATCTGTGCGGTTTCTGTTGGAGATCAAACACTGATCTTGTTTTGTAGTGTTTGTGGGAATGTTTAGAGAAGAAATAAACGGTTGTTTGATCTGTATGAATCACTGTGAACATGTTAAGACGTGTCTGCTGTCGATCGCAAAAATAGACAGATGAAAACTCAATCAATCACACAATCAAAACAATATTTAGGGCAGAATGAAATAGCTTGCCAAATATTTCCGCACTTATTAACTATTCGCATCTATTTTATTTGATTTAAATAATCATATTTTTTAAAGTGCGTTTATTCAAATTGCTTAGAATCAGCATAAATATGTTCATTTTGTAAATCTGACCTGTTTCTTACAGTACATGTAGATTTACTTCAGTTTGTTAAAACGGTTTAATTCACACTTTTGATTGGGTCCTGGATTAATGTGGGTTATGAAGAGTTTAGAACTAGACAAAACTAGTTGATAAAAGGATCGGATGACAGGATGTTGTATTTCTTCTGCTTTGGTGTGTCATGTGTGTCTCATATTCTTAGTAAAACGTACCTGAGGCAACATTTTTGCAAAATACTTTACACATTTCGCAACAGTTTCAAAGTGAAATGTCCAGTGAGTGGCACTAAAAGCGCGTTTAGCTTTTTTCCTGGAACAGAGTAATGTGAATATATGGCAACGTTTTATTACGTTGGAGTTTGTACGCATCACCGCAGTTCTGAATTGAAATGTCCGGTGAGTGGTGCTGAAAGCTTAATGCTCCATTTTAAAAAAAAGTACAGCTACACTAAACCATAACCCTACCCAATGGTGTAAACAAAAGCAAATGTGACAGCTGTATCAGCTGTATCAACAATCCTGTAAACAGCTGAGCTACTGAGCAAGCTTAATACATAAAACTCAACATATGGAGCTGGTTAAGTGATGCAAACTCCAAAATATATTGTGAAAACCGTGTCCGTGAGTAAACAAGTCTTTATTAATTCATAGCCTGCCCCTGTAATCATAAGTGTGTGTGTGAAAACGATTAAAAGTGATTGATGCTTTACTGCCTCTAGTGTGCATTTCTGTTCGAAACTGCAGTGAAATGTATGTATTGGAACTTATTTTGCGGTTTGGAAAAATGTTGCCCCAGGTACGTTTCTCCAGTGTGCTGCATCATGTATGGCCTTTAATGACATCAGTGTACTTTACATTTTCCAGAGAAAGAAAGTGCATCGGAAACATTCAATGACTAATACATGTTTGACAGAGACTGATGAACTGAGGCAATATCTGGTGAGATGAGGAAACGCTTCCTGCGACTGAGCAGCCCAGGCTCATAGACATGAACAGTGATAACAGTGTGTGTGTGTTTCACACCAGCCGCTCATGTACAGTCTTCAGCCGCTACTGTACGAACGAAACCCACGTCAGTCACGTTTCTCTGGCGCTGAATGCTGTGATGTCATCTGTGAGATCATGATCAGGAAACACAGACACACTGTCAGATTGACATAAGTACACATACTATACTTTAATATCATCGTCACTGAAAATGAGGACATGCTCGGATGTTATTGAGGAACTAAGCCCAAATACGGCACTGCAACATGCGACTGTTCATTTATGATATATTAATAAGCTACTTAATTATAATATTAAGTGGACATGGCAGATAACTGATTACTATTCACAGTTGCCCTGTTCAATTTCCATTTCCACACAGACAAAAATTAGATTAAAGCTAAATCTGAACGTTCAAGACTATATAAAGATGCTTACTGAAAATAAAACTTGATATTTGACACCTGAACTTTGGCATTAAAAGATGATTCCAAACTTTTAAATAGGACTTCCCACTGAAAATGGACACTAGAACTGGCAAGTCAACTAAAAATAAAGCACTTTCACTTCTTTTTTCATATATAATAGATATGATAAATCCCGATCATGAAGTCTTCTAATGTCTTAAATATGATGCAATTATTATTATGCATACTTGTTCTAAATGATTTGTATAGAATATGAATGTTCTGCAGGAGAACTAATCTGTGTCAGAACTGTCATTGTCACATGACCAGCTCTAGTTAAAGGCAGGGCAGGCTTTTTTTTTTTTCTAACACTCTTTTTCCCCAAATTTGTTTAAACTGTCTTTATATACCAATACATATCTAAAATGTAAGTACTCTGAAAAGAAGAATATAAAAATCGAGTGTCTGTAGTCCTCTCAGGGCTGCAATAAACAGCTACACTTTCCATTCGGGACGAAGTGAATATGAATAAAGTGATATTTAAATAAACGTTACGTGACTTTACTAGAGTGCCGAGCTCGTGCAAACAAACATATTCACGCTGCTATAATCAGATGCTTTTCTTATGCTTTATGATTAAAATGCTTGCTGTTTTCTCAGTTTTTCTGTGTTTATTTTGTCATTGAGAGGAAAGAGCGCAGCAATTATTTGCATATTCATCTAACCGTCACTCTCAGCAGTGTGTGTGGCATCATATGTTCATAAACTGCTCATGTATTTCATACAAATTTCGTACTTTTCAAAGAACGAAAAGTAACTTCTGACAGGTCACATGTTCCTCAGATCAACTAGACTCTCTCTAATGAACCTCCTGCATAACTCAGTGTCTCTGTGTGAGACAGACATCAGGGAGACGGAGGAAACAGACGTGCACGTCTAACATCATTACACCAGTCATCTGTAGGCCAAACCCCACCAGAGACACTCATAGGGTCTGTGAAGGTTTGGATCACTAGCCGCGTTTCCACTGCCGCGCCAGAGCTAACAGCGAGCCGAGCCGAGCCACTGGCCTCGGGCCTCAAGCACCGGGCTCGCGTTTCCACCGCCGGGCCAGTAGCCCTGCAGCGCTGCCCTAAACCCCGCCCCTAACACGCCTTTCTGGATCAAACGTCATACAATACAACCCAACCCATTTCAGCGGGTATTATGAATTTATTTATAATAGGAAGATAGCATGTATATTAACTCACCGGCCGTGGCTGCAATAGTGTCCAGATTGTCCCCGGAGTGGACGGTGACCCAGCACACCGTACATCAAGTCCAACCATGGTCCCTTCTCTGAGTTTCGCTTTTGTCCATTGTGCGTTTTAATCGCCTTGTACAATATACTGCGCCCGCGACTTTTTTATTTTTTCCTGAACTTGAAGCGTTGCTCGCTGAATGCTTAGCTTAGAAAGTTCAGCATCGATGCATTTTATAACGTCCTCGTTTCTTCACACGCCGTCATTCTTCCGCCCAAATGCTCAGAAGAGCTTTGGTATCTTCCACAGACCAGTACAGGCGATTCTCCATTTCAAACAGCGAATATTTTTCGCGATATAAAACAGTGAAATGTGCATCTTGCTTCAGATCATAACGTTCCACAACACCGATAAACTCCGCCTTTTACCTCTAGCCCGAGCTGGCCCTCTTTGGCCCAAGGTATTCGACGGGCCAGAAATCCTGTCCGTTGACCCCGAGGAAGCCCCGCTCAAGCCCCGGAAGTGACAGTGGAAACGCGACTGGCCCTGGCACGCACCAGCACGGCTCGGCCCTGGCCCGGCAGTGGAAACGCGGCTATTGACCATGTCGATAGGAAAATCTGCTCTACTGGAAATGCTTAGTTAAATCAGGATCATTCAGTAGAGAAACATGCTCTGAGTGGTTGCTAGGTGCTCTGAGTGGTTGCTAGGTGCCCGGAGTGGTTGCTAAGTGCTCTGAGTGGTTGCTAGGTGCCCTGAGTGGTTGCTAGGTGCTGAATGGTTGCTAGGTGCTCTGAGTGATTGCTAGGTGCTCTGAGTGGTTGTTAGGTGCTCTGAGTGGTTGCTAGGTGCAGAGTGGTTGCTAGGTGCTCTGAGTTGTTGCTATGTGCTCTGAGTTGTTGCTAGGTGCTCTGAGTGGTTGCTAGGTGCTCTGAGTGGTTGCTAGGTGCTCTGAATGGTTGTTAGGTGCTCTGAGTGGTTGCTAGGTGCTGAGTGGTTGCTAGGTGCTCTGAATGGTTGTTAGGTGCTCTGAGTGGTTGCTAGGTGCTGAGTGGTTGCTAGGTGCTCTGAGTTGTTGCTAGGTGCTCTGAGTGGTTGCTAGGTGCGCTGAGTGGTTGCTAGGTGCTCTGAATGGTTGCCAGGGGGTTGCCACGGTCTTCTGACTGGACTCTGAACATTCAGGCATGTCTGTGGAACTAGTCATGTCAAATTAATACAGCGCTTTTCACAATACACAGTTTCAAAGCAGCTTTACAGAAATGTGTGATGCTTATAATATCTTAATATCTTATATTTACACTTAGAGCTGAGTAATAATAGTTACATCTTGCGACGGTACAATCAATCACGCGGCTGAGATTTGCTTTATCCCAGCGAACAGAGAACGTTCTGTCAAGATTCTCTCAAAGTTATGAACAAACATTCTTCCAGTAACATTAATACAACAGTCTTTACGGTATCTGGTCTTTAATAACGCCCTCAAAAAATTATTTATATACACCGTTCATGAAATGTTTAACTTCTGAAAGGTTTTTTTTTAATATTATTACTAAAAGTAAATTTCACATAATGTTACACTTTATTTTAATCCTGTTCGACCATGTATACTTATTACAGTAGTTACAATAACTGCGTAATAACCAGATACTAACCCTGAACCTAACTGGTCACAATTTATTTTACAGTGTCTATCACACGTTACAAGTAGTTACTATAGTAATGCATAGTGTGCTTAATTACATGGAACTATCCCTAAACCTAATTCTTAATCTAACCCTATGACACTGTAACACTGACACTGACGCTGTTTCAGAACGTTCAGAGAACATTCAAATGTAACATTAATGTCCGTAAAGATGATACAATGGGATGTTTCCTTAACGGTCGTATAATCAAGAAATTTTTTTTTTAAAACATTTAAAATCTGTATGTTTTGAACATTCAGAAATAAGGTTTTCGTAACTCAATGGAAGCATTAGCAAACGTTAGCATCTGAGATTTTTATTATGGTTATAATATTTTTCTTATGGTTCGTGAGATTGTTTGGCGTTGTGTCAGGCGGCAGATGTGGAACATGACCTCTGACTGGCGCTGGCATGAGTGTGTGAGCGACGAGCGACAGCTGGAGCTGATGATGCAATCTTCACCAGGCATTACGAAGGACACCTTTAATGGCACCTTGAGACGACCGTATGACTGACAAAACTCCTGACTGCAGTGTTCAAACCAGCTGCAGATCACCACGTTTCATGTGAATGACTGTAACACACTTCAGCTGTGACAACAATAAGCTTCATTATAATCATGTTCAGTGTAAGATGAAGAGAAATGTCATCATCATCAGCTCTTTAAGTCGAGAGTGTAATAAATGTTCAGACGTAGATAAGCTTCATCACTGCAGCACTCAAGCGTCTCATAAACGCACTCCTACAGGATCATCTGACACAGAACTGCTATAAACACATGACAACATCCCTATATGTGCAGCTGTATATAACATCTGTTAACTATCACACTGCACACGCTTTAAAGACTGTTATTCCAGCAACACTGAGCACTGAAAACATGTTTGCTTTAGCTTTAGCTCGGACGAGCGGCAGTAAATGAGTGATCATCTACTGGGGGAATCAATCATTGACAGAAACACACTGATGAGCGCCAGTGAGAAAAGTGAAGCGTCCGCCTCAATGTCTTCTGCCACGATAAGTCGAACGGGCTTCGACCAAACAAATCACATCATTCTGAACCAGTTTGATATGTAAAAACTGACTCATTTCACTACATTCAGCTCAATAACACAGTAACTCAACAGCGATCACACCGGTTTTCGAAGCGTTAAACACAGGACTGGTGTTTTATAAATCACACATTCACATATTTCCACAATCACATTTCCAAGTTTATCTGCCAGTGGTTTTGAATGGTTGGTCAAAACTAAAACTAAACTGGTTGAACTAAAACACCAATATTATCATGAGTTTGCAGTGTTTTTACAACCGACATACATTAATACAAGAAGGCACATTTGTAATGAATAGTTGGACTGTTGTCTCACGACAAACTCAAGTCAGACCAAATTTTCAGGGTTTTGTTTCTGTTGGCCAAAACAATGATTTAACATAAATGTCCATTTAGGAGTTTCATGCTTCATAATGCTTTACTGATAAGCCTATAACAGACAGTTTAATGGCAGATCTTCGTAATAGGCCTATTGTTTGACATGTTTTCACATTGTGTGCGTTTAATAAACAGTCTTCCTAGTCTATGATGATATTGTAGGGGTGTGTGCTACATGTTGTACAATAGTAATAACAGAAAACCATGTATAATTACAAGTAATTAACCTAAACCAAAGCCTAACCGTATAGTAAGTACATGTAGGTAATTAATATTACTCAGTGATTATTTGAGTAATTACAATGGTACAAGGGTTACACTTTATTTTAAGGTGTCATTGTTACAGTAAAATGACATATTTAAGTAGCCTACTGAGTAATATTAATTAACATGTACAGGTTTAGGGTATAGGATTAGGATTTGGTTGAGGTTTAGTTTCATGTAATTATGCATAATTTACTGTTATTTTGAAGGTAAGTACATGAAACATATATAAGGACACTGTAAAATAAAGTGTTACCAAAGAAAGTGTAGCAACTATCCCAGGTGTGTTTCAAACACTGTGTTTGTGTGTGAAGCAGACACACAGCTGTAGAATTTTGTGGACACACACTTCTCTCAGGCTCGCTGATGATCATTAGGCTACAGTGAGTCAGGAGAACTTAACACGGTCTGAGTGTGTGTGTGAAGCAGACAGAGCTGTAGGATTGTGTGGACACACACTTCTCTCAGGCTCGCTGATGATCATTACAGTGAGTCAAGAGAGCAATGACGCGCGCTCGAGCCCCTTCCCGACACGTGCTCGCGTTGTTGGTCACGGAAATGGCTGTTACCTGTTTTGAAGCGGAGGTCGGCGTCGTTCTCCCCGGACCCGAACTCCTTTAGCAGCGCCACGAACATGATACCGAAGGCGTTCTGGATGCCGAACACCGAGCCGTTGCACCACATGGAGGCCAGCATCACCACCCACCCCCAGCCGCCCTCCGGGGGCTCGAACTCCGCAGGCGCCTTCTCCCCGCTCTCGGAGACTTTACTGCCGCCGTTCTCCTGCTGCTTCTCCTCCGGCGCGGCATGAGTCGGCTCGCCGTCTGAGTGAGTCTCAGTCATGCTGATCGTGTGTGGCTCAGAGTCGGAGTGAGTCTTCTCAGTCATGCTGACCGTGTGTGGATGATCTGTGAGTCCGCTGTGAATGCAGATACACTGCGCTGATGACTGTTACACTGTAGCAATAAGCTATAAATACAGATGAGCTGCAGGAGGCGGGGCTACAGACAGACCCACCGCCCGAGAGCGGATCAGATGAAGTCTCCTCCTGGAGAAGTCTTGATGAAGCACATCTGTCCTGCTCGGACACGCGCACGCAACAGCTGCATCTGGCCGCGGTCACTCATCCTGTACCTGTACATGCATTCACAGAGATGGACGGAATGATCATTGACATCAGCTGCGGCACCACAATAGGAGTGTGTTTATAAGCACACTGAATTTGTTGAAGACAGACTCCAGTAACTCCTGCAGCTGGACTGCGTCAGGCTACGTCACTGTCCGCTGCACGCGCGCGCGCTCTAGTGTTGTAAAAGTGCTGCACAAACTCGATATTATTGCTGACACTCAAGCGTATAAATGAGACCCAGGAATAGACCTTTGTCCTCTGTAGTGGACATTATATTTTAGGAAATTTCTCTCTGAAACCATACGTGTCACAGTTTTAATTTAGATGTCCTGTAAAGAGCACATTCAGGGCTTTTCAGAGATACCAAATATTTGAAGTTTTCACCATAAAAACAATTTCTCCTTGGTCTTTAAAATGACTGACATTCGTTTAGTGATTAAATGTATCACTCTTATGGAAATATGATAGTCATAGAATAATTGAATAATATGATGTGATTATTCTTTAAACCGGACTACTTTTTTAAATTGTAATTCATAAACCAACATCTCAGGAATATGTTATGGGGTTTCAAATCAAAATATGACTTTGTTACAAAACAGTGCATTGATTTCATACATTTCCCCGGTAGAGGACACCAGGACTTTTGGGAGACACAACAAGTGATAGGGAAATAAATTATAACAGTATTCCTAAGAAATATTAGATATTATTATTAAAATGTTGCCAAATATTATTCCCAATTTTGCACTTCTTTTTTCATTACATGTTGCCCCAAGAACACATTAATATGCAAATTAGATACAGTGTATGTTGTATTGAATGGGGATATTCAGTTATGGCCATATAACCCAGATATTGCATAAAGTAAAATGGTGTATCAATTAATTATGTTATATCTTTCATAACATCTATACAAATTTTGGTTAAAAGAAAACCTGAAACTCAAATATTGATTGGTGAATGAAAAAAAAATCCATTGTTTTTGCCTACATGTAATTTCATGTAATTTTATTTTTCTAAAGGGCACCTATTATGCAAAATTCACTTTTACATGTGTTTGAACATAAATGTGTGTTGGCAGTGTGTGAACACAACCACCCTATAATCAAGTCAAGTCACATTTATTTATATAGCGCTTTTTACAATACAGATCGTTTAAAATCAGCTTTACAGAGATAACAGGAAAATATAATGCAACAAAGTCCAGTCCAGCTTAAGTAAGTTCAGCGATGTTTCATTTTTGTTTAAAAAAAGTTATTAATTTAGTTAATTTATATATATAGCCGCTCTGGAGTAAACCGTGATGTTATCATCCAGCACAGTTCTCCTCTGGACAACGAACGAACAGTTTATGATTATGATTCAGGCAGCATTACAGGTCAGAGGTCAGATTGGTTTGGACAAATCAGAATATTTTGCAGTTCATCTGGTTGAAGAGTCACGCCAATATGGAGACGAGTTTGTTGAGGATCAGTGCTGATGGCTGTCGTGTCGATGAGGCCTTCACAGGGGAGAGTCTAGTTCACACAATCTCTGCTGACACTTCATAATATGACACTTTTACAATGATAAAAATCCACCCAGTGCTTTTTTTTTAACCCCCATAAATCATAAATTGTGTCTCAGAACAACCCATTCTCAGATTCTGGGCAATGTGATGTACTTTTGCACAAGCTCCTCCCACAACTGTTGACGGACACTGCTGTATTAGCATAGACTCCGCCCTTGAGTGAGCTGTACACAGGCCCCGCCCACAACTGTTGACGGACACTGCTGTATTAGCATAGACTCCGCCCTTGAGTGAGCTGTACACTGGCCCCGCCCACGACTGTTGACGGACACTGCTGTATTAGCATAGACTCCGCCCCTGAGTGAGTTTTTTAAAGTCACCAGTCATGTAACAAAACAAGTTCACTCACTAATGTAAGAAGTTGAATTTACTTAGAAAAAGTGAGGAACCCAATTGCCTTAAAATTTCTAAGTAAATTTCTAAGTAACATTATTTATTACTCATCAATTGTCTTTATGCACTACAGTACCAAACAATGTCATTCAGACACCCCTAAATATGAAACATAGTTTTTTGTTAATGTAACATTAACATGTAATGTAATTTTAATCACAAAAAGCACATTTCTATTCTTGTTAACCCTAAAGCAACTCAAATGTGCAGTACAAGTGCAACTAAAACAACAACAAAAAAACTCTAAATATGACTGATGAATGAATTTGACAATGTTTGACATGAAATGAACAGAACAGTTGAGCTTTTAAAAGCATCAACATTAGGGTAATGTAGGAAAATTGACACTTCAAAACAAAAAACTTGCATTGTAAAAATATGTTAAACAAACGCATTTAACAATACAACTGTTTTCAACCAAGGTTGACAAGTAACAATTTTAACTTTTTTTGTGCATTTTAGAAATTTTGTGCAACCACAAGCTTAAAGGAATCGTAAAGGGATAGCCCCAAACTGAAAATTCTGTCATAATTTACTCTCCCACATCTCGTACGAAACCTGTGAGTTTGGATAGTCTTTGAAACACAAGTTCAAATATTTAAAATGAACCCTGAGCGGTTTATGTCCCTCTATTGAAAATCCAGATAACCAAAACTTAAAAGATCCAAAAAGAATATTAAGATGTCTTTATGATTTGTTTTAAGACTAGACCCTTTCTCTTACGGGTTTGGAATGAGATGAGGGAGTGTAAATTATGACAGAATTTTCAGTTTTGGGCAAACTATCCCTTTACTTACATGATCAGCATGTTTTTAAGTGACTGTAGTTTTGGTTTCAGGGATTTGTGTCCAAGAGAAAGAAACACTCTTTGAATAAAATCAAAGGTGTTCTTGAGCTGTAGAGGGTACTCCAAATTGAACGCATATATTAGCCCAAAAAGTAGGCACGTGGCATATGGAAGGTTTTCAAGATTATCCATTACAATGGCTCCTTCTAGGATAATTGCTGTGTGTGAGCCTCTAAATGCTTGTGAAGAATCCTGGCTGTCTTCAGTTATCACAGTTATAATCCCGATGGAAATCTGGGGTGTGTCACAATCACAGTCCTAAAAAAAAATGAACAGCAATATTACATTTCTGGTTACATTACAAATAGGAAATCTCCCAAATGTACATGTAACTTAAAGAATCAGGACCATTATCTTCTGTTCTACATACAACTCAACTAACAGATAAACGATGCTTGTTAAAGTATTGTGTGAAAATTAGACATTGGAAAACAATGCACATAGGGTACAATGACGGCAGAACATAGGCACAAGAAAATGTACAATTACATTTGAAGAGTTTGTGTGTCTGGTCTGTTTCTGGGATGGTTGAATGAAGCATAATTTAATGGCTATATGTGAGGGGGGTTATAGTTTAGAATGAAATATACGGGAGAATGGTACTTGCCAATATTCTTTTGAAAAAGTCAGAGGTTTCTTCTCCAAAAATGAGGGGAAGTCCAGGAAAATTAGTCGAAGAGTCTCTTTCACTGGAGGCTCGATCTCAACAATCTCCTTTCTTCTCAAAGAAAAAAGTGGTATCTGTGATATCAGGGTGGAATTTGGATGACATTTCTTCATTTTCTAGTTGTAAGCATTTAGATTCCATGCTGCAGTCATCCTCACCAGCAGGATGATTGGGAAGAAAATTGATTTCAAATCGTTTAGGCCTTTTAACACTTCTCTAAGGATCTTGGCTTCCCCTTTTCCCTACGTTTATAAGAACATCTGTGCTCCTCATAGCTTGGTTCTGTAATTTCCCATTTTAAACTTGAGGCTGTTCCTCCAGCCGTTCCATCCAGTGGAGGAACCTGGTTCAGTGAGGCATTGAAATTGTCATCACAGGGATATGCTTTGAATCTGTACATAGACTCAGCAAGTTTTTCAAGAATTTCGTGCTTCATGTCCCTGGGAACTTGCATATATGTCTGGTCTCTCATGTACAGAAGGTTTCCTTGGCGGCAATTGTAACTCAATATCTACAGGAAAATTGGGGATTTCAAATGTCTCTGGCCACTGATTTTGGCATACATGAGATGACCCTTCTTCAGAGGACAAAGATACAATGTCTGTGTCAGCTGTACTTGGTGTAGGAGATGGTACAAGAGAGATCACCTTTAAGGTGGGCCTTTCAGGTAAATCTGCAATGTCTGTGAGGTTGAATAGTGCATTGTTAAAATCAGCATCTTCTTACTAAAGAGAAAACTTGTATGGAAGACCTAACTTCTCTTCAAGTTGTTCCATCAATGTGTCCAAAGTTTGTGGTTTCCTATGCAGCGTGATTTTCCGTATGTTATTTTCATTCACTATCACTCTAAGTATAGAGTCACTGTCTCCATTGTGTCCTGTGAACTTAACAATGAGAAAAAATCAATTCATTTTACACTCGAGTTCGCAATAATAAAGGGATAAAATGGAAATTCAGTTATTTACTCACCCTCATGTTTTTTCAACCCTGTATGACTTTCTTTTGCTGAACATAAAAGATGATATTTTGAAGAACGTTGGAAACCAAACACGTTCAGGTTGCCATGGAAGTCATTGGGGAACTGAAACTGTTTGGTAACTTTTATAAATATCTTTTAAGTACAGCAAAAGAAAGTCATCCAGGGTTGAAATAACATGAGGGTGAGTACATAATTTCTTTTTGTAGGTGGACTATCCCTTTAAATGTTCAATTTAGCAAAAGAGAAAATGTTTCGCTGTAACGACTTTCCTGCCCTGAATTTTGTAAGGTGCCAGTGGAAAAGGGTAATTCAAATCAAATAGCTTAGTGACTGTCATTTCTGATACATGGCTGCACAGTTGATAGGACTGTAGATGCTCAATGTACCACACTGTCTGTTGTTTGCATACAAACAAAATGTCAGTGTTGATAATGACTTAATGAGCTATAATGAGCTGAAAAGAAAAAGACTGACATCGCTCTCTTTTCATACAGATTACATAAACTGAGAATATTTGTTTTATTATATCTGTTTTTTATTTGTTGAACATCAATTAAAATTTTAACCTTAGAAAGGTTTGGCAGTTTTTTGGATTTCCAAATTCGGGGAACAGACACAGTCTCTATATGATGATATCTAGGTGAAAGAGTCGCTATGTGATGGGATTTATCTGACCTTGGTGACGCAAGGCCGCTAACAGACGGTCGGTTTAGCCAGTCTGTCTGCTTCCTGACCAGAGCCCCAGATTGTCATGTTTTATCTCTAAGACTATGAGCCAAATTACTAGAGAGAAGAGCAGCACCATCCCAGGAGGGATGAATACCATCTCTTTTCAACAGCTCAGGTTTGCCCCAAAAACTTTTCCAATTGTCTATGAATTCTATGTTATTTTATAGACACCACTTATACAACCAGCCATTGAGTGAACACAAACTAACTATCTAACTATTTCATCACTCATTCGAACATGAAGAGGGCCAGAGCAAATTACAGTGCCTGACATCGTACTTGCGAGTTCAAACACCTCTTTAATATTAATTTTGGTGATCTCCGACTGGTGAAGTCGAACATCATTAGTGCCGACGTGAATAACAATCTTAGAGAATTTACGATTAGCATTAGCCAGCACTTTTAAATTTTCTTTGATGTCAGGCGCTCTGGCACCCGGCAAAAATGTGACTATGGTGGCTGGTGTCTCTATTTTCACGTTCCGTGTAATAGAATCGCCAATTACCAGGGCACAATCAACAGAATTCTCAGTGGATGTTTCACTGAATGGGGCAAATCGATTTGTTATGCTAATCGGAACGGAAGAGTGGTTTTTTGATCCGCGACTAGAGCGATCTCCCAAAGTCACCCATCTGCCTGGCTGCACAGGCAATAACTCAGCCGGAACCGAATCATGTAAATGGTTCACTATGCTAGGCGCATCCAAAGTAGTATCTAAGGCTCGAGCACACTTACTATCCTCAGTTAAAGTTTGGATGCGTGTCTCTAATTCTGAAATCTTCTCCGTCAGCCTGACTGTCTCCTTGCATTTATCACATATAAACCCTATATTGCCGACGGGGAAGGCTATAGTAAACAGCTGGCATGAGGTGCAGGTGACAATAACAGGACAAGACATTACTCACCGTGTTTGTTGACTGATTCTTACTCAACTGTGCTTTTTATGTACTCAGAGGCGCGGGTGCGCACAAGAAAAATAAATAAATAACTGAGCGCACGGGCGGCGCGTTAACAGGCTAGCGAGATACTAGCGTGTTGTGCTAATAATAACAGAAGCTAGCGATGTTAGGTTAGGTTAGTCTGAGATGTTAGGTAAACTGTAATTAGTAGTATAAACAAATAAACATGATCGTAAATTATGGTTCAAAACAGAAAGAAATACGAGGCTTAGACGGAGCTTACAGACTCGGAGCAAACACACTCACACACAGCAGGCAGCAAGGCAGACAGGAGTAATCGATCCATTTTAGGGGGTTAGTAACTTCATGAGCTGAAAAAAGTGATTTCGCTAGCACCCCTGCACTGCTATCGTGATTTTTCTAATACTAGGGGTGTATACCTTGCCAAAAAATCACTATGGGACTATGTCCCCCCAGACGATACAGATGGTCCAAATTTGGGGCCCTGGCTCATGGACTATTATTCGTTATTCTGTACATGTTCGTCGTTATATGCAATTTGTGCTATAGCTTCATTTATTAAACTCAATTATACACATTTATTGTCTCTGACTGTTGCTCATCGAATAAAAGCCTCTTTAATGTTGATCTTGGCTACAAGCTTGATATTGATAAATCGTTTAGTTAGTAATATTATCAGAAAGTTACTCTTCATAAACAGAAGTAGAACTTTCCCTGATAGTGATCAGAATAATCCTTTTCACGTAGTTGATCAGAGAATCGTAAGATAGGTTCGGTGGACGGACCGATCAGGCGAGGTGCAGTTAATTCTGTTTAAAGGATATTCTGGAAAATTGATGGACGGAACCAACGGTGAAGGCTCGGCTGGGCTGGACGTAACCAGCGGTGAAGGCTCGGCTGGGCTGGACGGAACCAGCGATGAAGGCTCGGCTGGGCTGGACGGAACCAGCGGTGAAGGCTCGGCTGGGCTGGACGGAACCAGCGGTGAAGGCTCTGTGTCAAAGTCTATAAGCCAGTCTTCCACTAAATCTCGGAGAGGAATAAAAGATTCTATTGGGACGATCTCGGCGGGACGAGACCCAGGGCCAGGGATGAAGTCAGGAGGCGGGGTGACGGCTGAAGATGGTGATTGAGTGGTGATGGTATTAGCTTCACCCACAGTGAAGTTTGAGCCACTGAACCACAGCACATCATCCAGGTACCGGGCAAACGAGTCTGGGGTTGGGCCCTGGCTCATGGACTATTATTCGTTATTCTGTACATGTTCGTCGTTATATGCAATTTGTGCTATAGCTTCATTTATTAAACTCAATTATACACATTTATTGTCTCTGACTGTTGCTCATCGAATAAAAGCCTCTTTAATGTTGATCTTGGCTACAAGCTTGATATTGATAAATCGTTTAGTTAGTAATATTATCAGAAAGTTACTCTTCATAAACAGAAGTAGAACTTTCCCTGATAGTGATCAGAATAATCCTTTTCACGTAGTTGATCAGAGAATCGTAAGATAGGTTCGGTGGACGGACCGATCAGGCGAGGTGCAGTTAATTCTGTTTAAAGGATATTCTGGTGAAGGATCAGCGGTGAAGGCTCGGCTGGGCTGGACGGAACCAGCGGTGAAGGCTCTGTGTCAAAGTCTATAAGCCAGTCTTCCACTAAATCTCGGAGAGGAATAAAAGATTCTATTGGGACGATCTCGGCGGGACGAGACCCAGGGCCAGGGATGAAGTCAGGAGGCGTGGTGACGGCTGAAGATGGTGATTGAGTGGTGATGGTATTAGCTTCACCCACAGTGAAGTTTGAGCCACTGAACCACAGCACATCATCCAGGTACCGGGCAAACGAGTCTGGGGTTGCCGCCGCTGGAGCTTGCTGGTACAAATGGTTATCCAGTCCACCCCAAAATACTGATTTCAGGACTTCCTCTGTCCAGCTTACCCCAACAGATAGCGGCGACATATTCCTTAATGGAGCAGCCATCTTGAAAGCAATGAATCAGGCAATCAGCTGGGGTTAGAGGGAAGTGGGCAACCATGCTTCTTGTGGTCGGTTCTTCTGTCACGGGTGTGGTGCGGCTGAGGCAAAAAGCTCCAATTCATAAAACAAACAGGTGCAGGCAGACAGGCAGAGGGTACACACACAATGGTAACATTCACAAGAACCGACAAAGACTAACTGAACAGAAGGAGACTAAATAGAGATACAAATGAACAATAATGAGGTGAAGACAGCTGACACGGATGATGATGATGACGAAGAACAGGTGGGTGATTGAGGGAGTGCTCACATGTTGATCATCCAATCGTGGTTGCATCTCTCTATAAGTGTTACTTGATCTTAGTGCTGCATTTGACACCATTGACCACAACACTCTTTTAAATAGACTAGAAAACTATGTTGGCATTAGTGGAATTGCACTAGCATGGATTAAATCATACTTATCTGACCGTTATCAGTTTGTAGTAAATTAAGAGATGTCTTATCGATCACAAGTTCAGTATGGCGTACCACAAGGCTCAGTACTAGGACCGCTGCTGTCTGTACATGCTACCATTAGGAGATATCATTAGGAGACATGGAATTAGCTTTCACTGTTATGCCGATGATACTCAGCTGTATATTTCTTTAAAACCAAACGAAACTTACTAATTCACAAAATGCACATAGCTGATATAAAAAATTGGATGACTAGTAATTTCCTACTACTAAATTCTGAAAAAACAGAGATTCTTGGACAAAAAACTTCCACACGTAATAACCTAGAATACTGTCTAACACTTGATGGCTGCTCTGTTAAGTCTTCGTCGTCAGTTAGGATCCTAGGTGTGCTCTTTGATACCAATCTTTCATTTGAAAGTCACGTGTCTAGTATCTGTAAAACCGCATTTTTCCATCTTAAAAATATATCTAAATTACGTCATATGCTCTCACTGACAAATGCGGAACAATTAGTTCATGCGTTCATGACCTCAAGACTAGATTATTGTAATGCTCTATTGGGTGGTTGCCCTGCATGCTTAATAAACAAACTACAGCTGGTCCAAAACGCAGCCGCTAGAGTTCTTACCAGAGCCAGGAAGTACGACCATATTAGCCCGGTTCTGTCAACACTGAATTGGCTGCCTATTAAACATCGTATAAATTTTAAAATATTGCTGATTACTTACAAAGCACTAAATGGTTTAGCTCCGCAGTACTTGAGCGAGCTCTTAACACATTATAGTCCTTCACGTCTACTGCAATCTCAAAATTCTGGCCAGTTGATAATACCTAGAATATCAAAATCGACTGCTGGCGGTAGATCCTTTTCCTATTTAGCACCAAAACTTTGGAACAATCTTCCTAACACGGTCCGGGAAGCAGATACAGTCTGTCAGTTTAAATCTAGACTATAAACACATCTCTTTGGTTTAGCATACACATAATACATTATAGATTTCTATAATTCAATGTTAGGCTGCATAGATCAGCCGGAACCGGGAACACTTCCCATAATTCCTGATGTACTTTGTACATCATAAGAAGGATGGCGTCTACGCTAATATTAGTCTCTCTGTTTATCCCGAGGTTTACCCATAGCTGCCAACTCTCACGCATTGGCCGTGAGACACCCGCATTTGAATGGTTTCACACGCGCACATGCCACACCCCCGATTTCTCACGCTGAAGAGTCAAACCGGTCGGTCAAATGCCTGAAAGATGAGTTTATCCAACGCATTCTCATCCTTTAGCGTCATATAGGTGACGCCATATGACATTTCGTCGAAATCTTACGCACATGGCATCCTTTAGCGTCAATATAACACGTAGCAGGTTTAGGTCTGGAGCAGGGATACAGTTATGACGCCTTGGGATCTGCTTCTCATACGCTAAAGGATGCCATGTGCTTTGGATTTAGACGAGCGTCACCTGTATGACGCCTGGGGTTCTGCGTCTCATATTGACGCCAAAGGATGCCATGCAGGGGCGTGGTACCGGGGGATAAAGGGTACCGAGTACCCAGGGGGGCCCGAGGCTACTCGGCAGCTCAAGTCCAAAGTCCGTTGCCGTTCGCGGAGCTCAAGTCCAAAGTCCGTCGCCGGAGCTCAAGTCCAAAGTCCGTCGCCGTTCGCGGAGCTCAAGTCCAAAGTCCGTCGCCGTTCGCGGAGCTCAAGTCCAAAGCCCGTCACCGTTCGCAGGGCTTCAGCAGCTGAGCTCAAGTCAAAAGTGCGCCCCCCCCCCCACCCCCACCTCCACCTAATTACTATTGTCACATATTATTTAGAAGGATGGATAGTATGCACATTGGGACGCAGCTAGAGACTGTGCTTCAAACCACGTAGGGCGCGCAAACGGCAGAGAGAGAGAGAGAGAGACCTTGCATAATACCAATCCCGACCCCCCAAGAAGTCTCACGCAAAGCTGAACTCAAAAGTTGGCAGGTATGGTTTACCGCAAACCGCCGGATCCAGGGCATATCCAGATCTGATGAAGGACCATCACATGGACACGACGACACGCATTATCAGGGCTGTGAAGGCCCATGGACTCCTCAACACACTCATCTCCTCACCGGCGGGATGACCCTACCTCCAACCAGATGAACTGGATAAATATCGTGAAAGTTCTGATCCCATCTGACTCCTGACATTATGCTGCCTAACTCATAATCATACACTGTTCGTTCGTTGGCCAAAGGAGGACTGGCCCCCCGACTGAGCCTGGGTTCTCCAAAGGTTTTTTTTTCCATTCTGTCACCTGATGGAGTTTTGGTTCCTTGCCACTGTTGCCTTTTTCGCCGCTCTTCGCCTTTGTCACCATTGGCTTTTGGCTTGCTTAGTTGGGGACATTTAAAGGTCCCCTGACATGCTTCTTTTTATAGGCTTTGATATATGCCTTAGTGGTCCCTAGTACTGTATCTGAAATCTCTTTTTCAAAATTCAACATTGGTACAGAATTATAGCCACTATAAGCCAAGCCATAATGAGCTTTCCTTCAGACGTGCCGTTTTGGTGTCTGTAGTTTTAAATGCTAATGAGGAAGAGAAAGGCGGGGCAAGGTGTAGTGTGGGTGTGGTCTTGACCAGCTTGCGGCAATGGTACCATGGATGTTTACATTGGATGTATTGCAATGGCACGACACGCAGTCGTTCAAGCGTTTCAGTTCGACCCAGAGTCTGATCCGGATGGAGAAGCAACGGACGAAGAAGTTGCAACTCAGCGACTCCAGCAGGACGTCTCCGAATGGTTAGTTTAAAATATTATGTCTGGATATTGTACTATATTCGGATGTTTTACGTAGGCTATGCGGTTACAGTTGTCACGTAGCTAACGCTAGAATATGCAGCTAACGCTGTATTAGCATCTATATCAGTAATATTTCTAGTTTAGAGAAGACTGTAATGTAGCTTTTTTTTTAATGACAAAGTACTCCATATCCCTGTATACTAAAGTCATATTACACTAAACCAATGATTTATTCCAGAGTTAACTCTACTCAACACTTGCATGTATGTGTGTATATATATATATATATATATATATATATATATATATTATTACTACATTTACTATTTTGTATAGGTGCCATTGCGGAAAATGTGCTACCATGCCAACAGAAGCTGAGAATATTTGCTGCTTGGAGATACCTCAGGTAGCATTATCGCCACTAAGTTGGAAACTACTTTGTCTCTTCATTTGACAACTAACTGTGCATAAAAATTACACTTACCTTTTCTAATTCTAATTAGGTTACTAGAAGACTACGGGAGGTCGGAGAACAGCTCACATGTATGGTTGACCATCCTGGATTGGAGCCTGTCTGCCTCAATGTCTACTCTCTGCAGAATGCTGGCCAAATATACAGAGCTGACTATGGGCCTCTACGTTTGAGAGGAATACACCAGTAAGTTGCGCTTTGTTACACAGGTTAATTAAATAATGAATAAAGTACAGTCTTGAGTGTTGACTTTTTATTCCACCTAAAAACATTGTGCCTAATTTTCATTCTATAGTAAAGACAGTGTCAAGATTTAATTATATCGGAGGGAATATAAACTATAAAAATGTTTTACAAAACACAAGCATTGAAGATGCAAACATAAACTTAATAATGCGCATCCGCTCAGTGTTTCCTGATGATGAAGGCCACTACGTTGGGTTTAAACTGTCCCCCGTTTGAACCTTGACACAAAGCTGGCAATGACCTCCTCCTTGTCTGGCTTTTCATACTGCGCTGATAGGTTCTCTGGGAACAGGCATGGCCAACAGCGCATCGTTGTATGGTGTAGGGTTGACAAAGACTTCTTCAGAAATTAGGTCCATCATGTCATCAAAACGAAGGATGACGGCATGGAAAGACTCCAACGATGAAGTTTGGTGGTGGGGGCTCAGTTTTGCAACATCCTTCAGCATTCTTTTGTTTGTTAGCAACTTCTCTAACTTGTAGAAAGCCTGAGAATCTGCAGCAGACAATAACAAATATATTAGAAAACAATACAGTACAGAATATTACAACGATGATCTCTGGTAAATTTCTGAAAGTGACTACAGAACTATGTGAAGTTGTCCGTTTATTGTTTTGACATTTAGCATGTAGATTGATGAAATACCTGCTTTGAGCCATTTACTCTTGTCAGTTGTCTTGCGGATTGCATGCTCGCACTCGGGGTAAAGAGGATCCTCATGTGTATGGATATCTTGAACATGGTTCAGGATTGCGTTCCACTTTGCAATTCTCTCTGGCTCTGACGTTGATCCAGCTGCAGTCCAGTATATGTGATTGTTGATGCTTTTCATCCACTTTCTGAGTATCTCACAGTCTTTCTGCTTACTAATTGATTCAAGTTTTTTTGAAAGTCCTACAATGAAAACACAAATACCACTTAATTAAGATACTCATGAACTAAGTGATTACTCTATTATAGTGTTTCATAATCAATTTCAAAGCATTTGATAACATTTACTCATAGGGTCTCAGTTTCAAAGTAAGAACAAGTCTTTTCACCAAATGTTTTTTAGTAGTTTAAAAAACATAACATTGGGACCTTCTCAATAAAAAGATATCACTAACAATTAAAAGAATGGAAAAGGCTGGAGCAAAACTGATAGATTTTGTATTATATAATGGACTATCAAGCAGCTCCAGTGGCGTATCCAGAACATTTTTTGGGGGGTGGCCAAGATGGGACACAAAGCTAGTTTGGGGTGGCCATGGCATAGCGAAGTTTAATGCGTATACATACGCAGCCGACCATGGTTCGAATCCCGGTCCTTTGCTGCATGTCACATCCTCTCTCTCTCCCATGATTTCCTGTCTCATAACTGTCAAATAAAAGTGTCTATCCTGTTAAAAACAGTCCTAACCACCTATCACTGTCCTCAAGTATCTCTGGTTATTTTAACATTTCTATGTTTAATCAGTAATTATGGTCAGGATAGGGTAAACATTTTCTAAGAGCTATTTTCTTGTAGTGGATTAAAGTCCTTGTCTCGTTAGATTGATTAAAGTTAGATTAGACCAGAGTAGCAAAATTAAACTGCTCTTAACTCATCCTATAGAATAACATGTATCAGTCATCAGCTCATCATCTGTGTCACCTGTATTGTTACCTGTGTTTGCTTTACTAATTGAGGCACCATCTTGTGGTTACATAAAAACACAGAAATCCAACAGGATAAACCAAAATGCTTAAAGACCTTATTAAAAACTCTATCTGTAAAAGCAAAAGAAAAACTAAGCTTGTAAGGAAAAAACAGAAATATTTGTTGTTCTTTACATGCTTAGTTTGTTAGCTTAGATATAATTTGTTAGAGATTTTGAAATTGAATTTCTTAGTTTGTTCTTTGCCAGGTGTGTTTTTATTTAACCACAAGAGGGGACTTAAATTAGTAAAGCAAACATGGGTAACAATACAGGTAACACAGATGATGGCCTGATGACTGAATAATGTCATTAGGATGCCTTGTGATGAATGGAAATGAGCAAAAAGTGTTTTTTAACCCAGACAGTATTCATGTCCAAGGCCCTGATGAAGGTATAAATTGAAACGTTGGCTTTGATTGAGCATACATTATTTAAATCAAACAGTTAAGACTTAGAATCATAAATGGTCAAGATGCTTCTTCATAAATTAACTTGCCATTTGAATGCAATTTGCTCTGCCTATTTAAACGTCTAAAAAATATGTGGACTGTGTGTGAAGATGAGCTAATTACAAAAATCCTTTTGAAACAGCCCTTAAATCACAGAGCAAATAAATAAGTCACAGAGCTTGTTCTTATAACTTAAATCTAGACTTTCACACTATATTTCACACACTGGTTGGCCAAAAATATAACATTATCTCTATTGAACATACACACATCTGCAAAAAAACACCCTCAGTCTTCAGTCCAGAAAATAGTGTTTCATATTTCATGGTGGTGTAACGAGTGGAAATAAGGTGTGGCCCCTTTAAGAGCTGCGTGCGCCCTCTTCAAGTGTCTGCACTCTTAACTTGGTTTGCAGGCTGCTAAGCTACCGTGTAGTTCGACTTTTTCAGTTTTCCTACACATTCAGAGGGAACTACATATAACTAAACATTAAATTACCATACCTCTCAATCTACAGATTCCAGCGTTTTTATCGTTGTTGTATTTAACTGTGACCGACCTCCTGTTTCACGGAGCAGCAGCAGCCAGCGCGCTCATCTCATGGGTCACCTGACCTGCATGGCAAAACGTCCGCTGAGCAGATATCAGCTCTCACGGCCTCAGTACGACCATCACGGTGTTCGTTAAAAATGTAAAACTGGCCCTAAATCAGTTGATCAGCTGTCATCATTGATTGACAGCATTTCTCTTGTTTCTTGTGTTGACGAACTTGACCAACTACCTATCAGATCTGGGGTGGCCACAGGGTGGCCAATGAGCTTTCAGGGGTGGCCCTGGCCACCCCAGGCCACCCCCTAGAATCGCCACTGAGCAGCTCCATATATGCACTGACAATATACCTTTTGCCATGTGCCAGACATCATAGTAATGGGTTACTTTTCTCTCCCTGAGGAACTTCTGTACTTGTGGATGACGATCAGTGACAATGCAATCAAGGTTGACGCCACGCGACTCCAGTAATGCTAGACTCCTCGTCAGGCCCTCTTTTTCCATGTAGCAGCTACCACCAACCTCATTGCTCTGTTAACACAGAAAAACAATATATTAATATAAAATGCATTATAGACTTTGAATTTCAAATTACAATCAATAACCACTTTAAACATTATTTTCTGACAACTCACCTGAACCAACTGAATGTCCACAACGGTGTTAGTATTGAGATCCATCATTGTATAACTCCCATATTTTGCAGAGTGCCCTGTTTTTGTTCAAATATTGACATTAGTAATCACTATTCAATACTTTGGAATTATGTCTGGCATTTTATTTAGGTCACTCCTTTTAACTTCAAACAATATCTAACCCATGTATAAACCAAACTATTTAAGTAAAGTATCAATACCTGGAGAGTCAGCTCTCATGTCACCACCAAGTATAACTTTTTCCTCCTGACTTAGCCGCTGCAGATTCACATCCTGTGTCACTTTCCAGTGGTGAAAAACTGCGGGTTCAATGAAAGATCTGGCATGGCGGCGAAATGTTCTAAACTTAAACAACTGTAGCTTCATTGTATTGAAGACCTGTTAGTGTGGGTGGGTAAATAATACATGTAAGTTGATCTAAATCAAAGTAAGTCAATATAAAAAAAGTGCAGTTGCACATAATTTACCTTTTCAATTTGTATGAAAGATGCCACACTCAGGTACACGGCGGCAGAAAGGTGCAGATTTCCAGCCGGCACGCTCCCATGGATAGGCTGGCTATTCCATTGTCTTGAAAATGTGCAATGGGGGCACCGCTGCTTCACAGACAGGAATGTCCCCAGCCTTTGGGTCCTCACATCACATGCCCGTGTGCAGACTGGACATAAATTAAACAAGTCCATGATGCAGTTCTCGTACACTATGTACTTTTTGCTGTTGTGGGTGGGAGTGGTTGAATCTTCTCTATATCAGACAACAAAGAAAGAAGAAAAACACATTTTCAGTTAAACCAATTGAACTTTCATCTTGACTGTACTGTAAACCATCATCCTATTTTCAACAACAGTCTCACAGAGACTAAACACTCAGTAACTTACGACTGTTGTGTAGAGTATAACGATGCTGTGATGGAGTCTGCAGGATCATAAGTGGAATCATGTCCCTTGGAAGCTTCAGCTAAAGAGCTGCCCTCCCATGGATTGTCCTCGAGCAGTTCATCAAGGTCTAGACGAGGTCTTTTGGCTGGTCTCTTTAAAGGTGTTGATGACAGGCACAGAGGGTCTGCATTGGACGTCCCAACACCAAAATCTTTGCAGGAGACAGTTGCCTGGACACCTACAGCCCAAATTAATTTTTACTATGTAAAGTCTAATGACAATAATGAAAGCAAAGAAAAATGCCAGAATACTTAGTAATTGACCCTTCGCAAAGACCCGCCCTCCTTAGTTACTGTCGCTATGTTCCGACAAGCTATGCTGCTCTCATGCTCTCACCATGTTCTCACGCAGTGAAAAATACATCGCGGAGCAGATAGGGGACTGACAACACGCGGACAGACAGGACAGACCAGGTTACTTTTCGGTTACTTTTGATATTAAACATATTAAACAAAGTCTCAGCTTTCAAATGTGGTCATTTTTTGAAAGAAATTTAAACAATAAATACCGTTTTGGGGCTCTTTAATGTGCCGTGACAGATCGCTGTAGAGCATCAGTTAAAGCTGCTCGTGATCTGATCATCTCTTCCTTCTAGTTCATTTATAGCATCAAATAAACATGAACGAACATAAGAAGTAATGTTGTTTTAACCGCGGAAAGGCGTCAGTATATTCATTTTACCAAGTTAAAATCCTCCTAACTCTACTGGCTGCTTTTTCGGACAAAATGGCGGATGGCGAAGTATGATTGGTTAGAACACCTGTCAATCAAGCTCCACGCGAAGGGTCAAATACATCAAAAGTAAATACATTTGCAGGTGGCAGGTACATACCTTCACTTCTAAAATTTGGCCTCAGTGTTTTTCTGGATAGCTGTGTGCCCACAGTATGTGTTTCCATGTGGTCTGTCTGGCAAGCAACATCCCTTGAGAGAGGCAGCTGAATGCAAGCATAGAAACAATAAGGTCAAGTTAGTACTCAATTTATTACTTTGTATTAGTACAATTGCAATTTGTAAGAAGATAATAATGTTTAGTGAGTAACATTAATAATTAAAATTAGATAAATGAAATTATAAAATATTAGATAATTGATTTACATATTTTACATGTCATATATCTTAAACGTTCTTTGAATCAGAATAAGCTTCATTATCCAAGTGTGCGCAGATAGCATGGGGAAAAAACTGTTTCTTGTGCCTAACGTTAGATGTTCTAGTACGCAGAGATCTGAAACGTCTGTAATTTTTTAAACATCACCAACAGGAGAACGGATATCCAAATAACAAAGAAGTGTACAACACTTGTGTTACAGTCTGTGTATTCACATAAGTTAATCTGATGCTATCACATTAGCGACAGTAACTCGGCTGTTAGCTGAGCTAATGTTGTTACAGCCACATTCTAAGTTTAACAAGCTAGGTAACCATAAATAGTAAAGCAACACAATTATATAATTAGTTGACTTACTTGTCCGAGGTTTGTAGGTGAGCCAAGATCCAGACTTCAGTCTCAGACGTTCAGCATGCCCAGCTATGAACTGACCCATGTTGTGAAAACAGTCGTCTGTGAAATGTTTGGCGCAGACATACAAAAATGTGGTGTGTTGTGTCGGTGCATTCCCAGAGTAAATGAAATTTATCCATTGTTCCTTCTGGGGATTTGATGAAGGAAGTAAAAAAAGACTTGTGTGATCGTTTGTGCATTCAATTATTGAGCACCTTTTGTGCTTCGATTGGTCACACGCCATGATGTCTCTCTCGAGGATAAACTAAAATTGCGCGCGCGCGTTCGTACTTCCTAGCTCGTTTTCTCATGGGCGGGTCAAATTCTCTGGGCGGGAAAAGCAGAGAGGGGGGAGGTAACTTCCCCCTATATGACGTCATATAGGGGGAGATTCAAGATCAGCCCTTCTGAGATCTCATTTTCTCACAGGCAGAGAAAGAAAGTCAAAACTCGGTTTTCACCGACTGAAATTTCTAGACACGAGGGGACAAAATACAGGCTAGGGGAACTAATATTAATGTTAAAAAACCTCAGAAAGTGAAAATTTCATGTCAGGGGACCTTTAACATTTAATTTAACAATACTATTACAACATTGCTTTGTATTGTAAAAACATTGTAAAAAGCGCTATATAAATAAAGGTGACTTGACTAAGCTCACAGCTGATTGGTCCAAGTTCAATTTAAGACCTCTTACCTGAACATAACCTGACCCGGACCAGGTTAGCCGTGGAGTGTAAGTTACTATGGCGATGAACACTGCTTAAAGCCAAACGACTTTCATGGTGCCTAAAACCCAGGGTTGGCGCAAACTAAACTGAAACATAGCTGGCTAGCCATCTAAACCGGCTTCATGGTACAGGCCTGCTGTGGGCTGTGTCTCTGTCTGTGATGTCAGCATGCCTATCCTTTTCAGCTTCGTTTCCCCATGTGCAGATGCAGCTCCACATACACAACACAGTGAGACCGATCCATTTCTAGTTTATAAAATAAAAAGGGTGATGTCATGTATTTTGTGTACATGTTCTGAACGCCGTGAGGCGCTATTGCGTAAGCATCGGTAATAGATAAGACATGCATAAAGCCAGTTCAGTTCAACCACATGGGGTTTCCTGTCATCAATACATTACATGTTGTTCCAGCATCCATTTAACCGCTTCTGCACACTAGTGCTCTCCCCACGGCCGCTGTGACGTAGGTCTAGTGTCGCTGGTGTTTTTAAAGGTCCCGTTCTATGCCCCTTTTTACAAGATGTAAAATAAGTCTCTGATGTCCCCAGAGTGTGTCTGTGAAGTTTCAGCTCAAAATACCCAACAGATCATTTTTTACAGCATGTTTAAATTGTCTTTTTTGAGGACTCAGAAAAACGCTGTTTTAGTGTGTGCCCTTTAAATGCAAATGAGCTGCTGCTGCTGCACGACACAGGGGGCGGAGCTTCAAGAGCTCGCACTCAGACTTAGGACAATTTCATCTCATGGAATAATGATAACATCAGAAACTCTCAGTAACTGTGTTCATTTCGAGTCGGACAATAATGCCTACAGAGTCAGAGGGCTGTATAGAGATGGAACAGGTATAGTTTAGTAGTTTAATTGCGGTTATTATAACGTATTTGTCATCTGCTTGTATGTATCCAGCATTGTTTATTAATAGCCTAGCTACAAGTCTGCTGTGTCGGACCAGGTCCGAATCATGATCAAAAATATACTGATGAGTTTAATAAAGTTTATTGTACATCACACAAAAGATGAAGCGTCAGTTTTACTTCAGAAAATCACCGCTGAGTAAACACAGTAAGTTATAAGAAGTGCGCGAGTTGAGGGAGTATTCCTGTGGGCGGACGTTATGGTGCGTTCTATTATAGCCAACGAACCGACTCGGACCTCGGATATGACGTCACGAGTCGGAGAAAAAAATGGACGCCACCCGGAAAGCTGTTGTAATGGTAGCACTGGCCGAGTACCAGTGTAAAAACATATTATGACTACACCTTACCAAAACGCAGCCATTTGAACTTGAAAATGTTCACTTTATTTCATGTTTTCATGTTAATCTTCTGTTAGCAACGCTAGCAACGTTAGTAATTGCACTCACACAACAACCGATTCCCATACTTACAGGGGACGCAGTAATACGAGTGATTATAATCGTCATTAAAAATACCAACGCGGTTCAAAAACAATGAAAACAATTCATTACAAGTCACACAGGGCGCAGCCATCTTGAATTCCGAAACGGAATTCTTGCTCGGTGTCCTCGCGGTTGTCCGACGTCCGAGAGGAGAAATCCGAGGAAAGGGGGCGTGTTGCTAGGCAACGTCTGTCTTCCGATTCGGATCTCCGAGACGGATAAATAATAGAACGCACCATCAGTCAGAGAACTGTTCTACTGACGTCATTAAAGACGGAAGTAGAGGGATGTAGTCCAAACGGGCCGTTCGCTGTAGGCGACTTCTGTTAAATAAAATATCTCGCTTGGCATTGAACTTTGAGCTTTATAATTTTACAGATATTATTTATACTCTAACAACAACATTACACACTAACTTAAGTTTGAAACATGGCAGGGTTCCTGCACACTTTTTAAAGTCAAATTTAAGTCTTTTTAAGACCTTTTTAAGACCTGAAGAAATCAAAATTAATACCATAAATTAGGGGTGTGCAATATTAACAAAAATATATCTCGATATTTTCAACGTTTTGTTGATAATAATTAGATGATTTTTACTGATTGTGTTTTTGTGCTGGTGCCATGGCTGGTTTAGGCCTGTTGTTGACAGCTGACTCACGAAGATATTCATATTTTTCATATTCTATGCAGTGGTCAGTTCACAGCAGTGACAGAAATGATTAATTAATATGCAATATTTGCAAACTTAAATTGACTTCCAGGGGCATTTTCACCTATATATGGACATTCTTTCTAAACCTATTTAGAGTTATGCATCACCTTTTATGTCAAATACTAACATTCAAATTATTAAAATTAAATTATACAGTAATTATACTTATTTATACAGTAATACTTAATTACACAATTATACAGTACCACCGTTACCAGTCAAATTAAATCATTCAATCAAAATCCATCTTTGCAGAGCAGAGGTGACACAGAAGCAGCATCAGAAGTGGCATTAATATTTACACTCCATGCTATGAGAGAGTTTAAAAAATAAATAAATAAAATATTCAATATTCAATATTTAAATGATTTCTAATTTTAACGTTTTAATTAAAGGGTACTTTAAATATGAAACTAAAACCGCCAGTAGGTGGTGGCAAGTCACTGTCTTAATAAGCGAGTTGAGAGTCATTCATTCAACCGATTCGTTCAAACGGCTGATTCATTCGGGGAAGAAAGTGATTGTTCATTGAATCGTTAAAATGACTCGTTCAAAACGCGGATTTCAGTCAAGAAATCATCACTGTCTGTTGCATTGAGACTCTGACTGCTACGGGTTCATTTTGAAATTCTAGTCGGCCAAATAAAGGGAAAACAAACAATATTGTGTCTAAAAAGTAACTCACAATGTTAATTTATTTTTAATTTAACTATTGTATATCATAAACATTGCACTTGTGCACGGGAAAACGGCACTCACTGATGTGATATTCTAATATAAGAACATAATATGATGTAAATATAAGACAAAAACTAATTTGGGGACATAGCCTACCTTTAACTGCACACATCACGCACACGCAGTGAAAGCACGAGAGACAAATGCGATGTCAGCTCACAGTGCCTCATACATCGTTAAAACAATGATTATTACAATATCATATTAGACAATACACATCGCACACCCCTACGCACATAAAGAATGAACTTACGACTGAACTGACAGTGACATTCGCCAACTTTCTCCTTCTCTCCTCTCTCGCGTGCAGGAGATAGACGTTATGCTGCCGCGAATGTGATGCGAATTGTCACGTGACCAAGCAAATCCACAAAGATAATAAAAAAAATACTACGCTAATTAGTTTTAATTTGTAAAACATTTATATATGTCTAAGTCGAAGTGTCATCTAAAATTTAAGACCTTTCATAAGTAAAAATAAGACTTTATAAGACTTTTTATGGCCTTAAATTTTAAAAATCTAATTTAAGACTTTTTAAGGACCCGCGGGAACCCTGCATGGGATCGCGAAGAACGGGACCTTTAATCTCCAGCGTTCCACAGTTCCTTTTTCTGACACCATGTTATTAAAGTCACTGAACAAAGATTCACTGTAACTTCTCATTATTTATTACATGCGCACATCTCTATCAGCTGGTGCACTAGCAGCACTGTCCGGTCTGCAACAATACCGGAACCACAATTATCGAGCATAACAGCACAACGGTGACTTAATTGATGGATTAATTTGTACACACACACAATCTGGAAAAATCAGTTTATTGCATCACATTTCCACTGTATCAGCTGGTTGTGTGACTGTGTGAGTGTGAGTGTGAGTGTGTGTGTGAGTGTGTGTGTGTATCTGGTAGAGAAGTATGAAAAGCTCTGAAGTGTCATGTCACACAGTCAGTCAGTTGTTGGTCTTGGCAGTCTTTGGGGACACTCTCCAACGGCTCTCCTCTCCTCTTCCTCAAACCCTTCGTCTTGTGTGTGTGTGTGTGTGTGCATGGTCAGTTATCGGTCTTGGCAGTCTTCGGGGACACACTCTCCACCGGCTCTCCTCTCCTCTTCCTCAGACCCTTCATCTTGCGTGTCTGCAGTTTGTCCAGATTCTGCTTCTGCATGTGTAAGCGGCCAAACCTGGTGCCGAAGGCATCATGGGAAATGTTCTTCTTCTTCTTGGGCTGCAGGTGAAATGAAGAAGCACATGACTATCACATGAGCATTATCTGGAGCTCGTACTGTACACAGATTAACACACACATCCCATCAAACCCATCTCAATGAATTACATCTCAACTTTTCTGGATTCAGTTTCAATGGGCAAATTACATTATAGTCATCAAAAAACATGTCTAATTAACTGAATCATTAAAATAACACAATTTAACTTCAGTTTATTGAAAGTTAATAAAATTATGAAAGTGATTAAAACGAACAATTCCTTATATCTTTCAGCAAGTGCTGCACAACAGAGGTTCAGTGTTCAAATTAAAAGGAGGAAATGTGATATTACTCAGTAAAAATAATACAATTAAAACTTTGAGAGGTACATTCTACTGTACAATAGTAATATATCTGTTTTGCACAGCCTGACATGTTCTGTGTGTTCAAAAGTTGAAGCGGCTCAATAACTGTCAAGGTGAGGTGTGTGTGTGTAATCTGTGGATGTGCACAGGTCTCTGAGAGGGTCTGCAATCCTCACTGTTGCTTTCGATTGTCCCGATTCTTGTTTTTTAACGAAAGATCGAAGGCTATTTGTAAAAATATATTTTTTAATTTTACTCGGATTGGATTCAAATTGCAATGATGGATGCTCCTGAAATGGCCCATAGGCCAGCAGTTAATGCGCTTTAAATAAAGAAATAAGCACCTCATTCAAGGATGTGCATTTATTGCATGGATAGAACGACATGACATGTCTAAAATGCATGTTCACAGTTCAGTTAAATGACAAAGTTCACTATAACGGTAATGTACGAGGCAAACTGTACACTGAAATAACCACAATATTAACACTGAAACAACAGCGTGTTATTACTATAGCAACAGTGAACTCTCGGCCACTAATCTCTGCTCTAGCTGCATATTTTGTATAATTGTATTATAGAAAGTGTGAAAAAAATAACAGGATTATATTTAAAAGATGCTCACATATGCATCTGTTACTGTAGACCAAGCAGCGCTCAACCCTCCCCATTGTGGAGAACACACCAGCTCCACGATTACAGCTGAACCATGGAGTTATCACAGTATTTGTAAGACTTTAGACACGTCGAACAGATCAGTGTGTGTATCACTGTGTGATTCGGGTGCAAAATATAGTGAGCTTGTCCGAGATGCAGGATCACAGAAGGGGATAATGGCAAACAACACTATTAAGTTACGTGAATGAAAGGTAATAATCAATGCATTCACATATGGCTTTATTTGAATGTTTCAGCGTGGCATTTGGTAGAAAAACGTTCAAGTGAAGTCATTACAAGATGACAAAAGAACCTACTGAATTGATTTTTTTATTAACTATCTGAAAAAAAGAGGACATTATCAGTAACCAATGTAACCAGAACTAAACCGCGTCTCTCTGCGTTGAAAGGCTGTCACTCACTCAGTCACGCCAGTTACGGTATATTACAGCAACGGACTGTCTTTGAGTGAGTCACTAAACCATTCATTCAACGAACACTGATTCATTAAAAGATAGATGTAATGAAACAAGGTGTTAATTATTTTTAACTTTGAGCTGCACTTTTCAAGGCTCATCTGACGCATGCGTCGCATGGCTAACGCTGAAGCGTCACTTAATAGAGACCAATGGCATTGATTCAATGCGGGACTTTTTCCCCGCGGCTTCCTCGCGCTGTGGATGCTGACCAGCGCTGACGCCATTCATGGTAAATACCCTTAAACGATAAAAGGGTGATACGACAAATTTTGCTTTCCTTGGACACGGCAACCTTTTCGCGAATATATGACTTGACCTCAAAGACAGACGCAGGTCATCGCACGCGCTCAGTCGATCACATTAGCCCCTTTCACACAGCACTTTGAACCCGGCAAATTGCCGGCAAATTGCCAGAGTGCCTTCTGTGTGAACGCAAACACGACCCGGGATTGATGCCAGGATCGATCCCGGGTTGAGGACCTAGTAACATTGCCGTGTTCAGACCCGGAACGCACGCTGTGTGAACAAAAGCCAGAACCAATGCCGTAAGGGGTGTCATAGTGATGACGCATGTGCCATCACGCGACTCTGTTGCTCTTAGAAGAAAGTTTGTGTTCGTCATCAACAAAGAAAGAACGAAAAAATGTCTGCAAACTGGAATGCAGCAGAGACAGGAGCTCCTCATTATCCGCGCTGAAGCTGAGATCGTTCGCCAGCTCTGCGGAAAGGTGCGCGCGCACATGTTTTCGACGCGTACGTTACACGTCTCATCCTGACGTCACGCGGCTTTCCGGGACATTAACAGGCTGTGTGTGAAAGCACTCACAGATCCCGGCAAATCACTGGCAGTGTGAATGAACCGAAATCAAGCAATCCCGGGACAAATGCCGGGTCACATTATCCGTGTATTGTCCGGAATCTCTGTGTGAAAGGGGCTATTCACTGTGTGTTTAGGCTTAAGTGCAAATCCACGAAGCCTCTGTACAATATCACCTTGATAAACAGTCTCGTTATCATTATTAACTTATTCAAGAAAACACGTGAATATCGCGGTTGCTGCTGTTAGCCTGTCAGTAGCGCGGTACAACAATATTGCGGTTATCGCGACAGCCCTAATCCAATCACTATGAGTGAGCGAGGGACACATGAATGATGAACTGAACATCTTAAACAGCAGGCGATTCTACGGTTTGGGGTCAGAGGTCGGGTTAGGACACAAGACAGAAAAGCAATGCAAGTCTATGTCGCACCTTCACTCCTTTGGGTTTTTTGTGGGCGGTTCTGTACAGGTCGTCTGAGGCCATGTGACTTCTCCTCATAATGAAGTCGAAGGACGGGCCCATGTCCTCCAGCTGGACCCGCGGCGTCCGGCAGCCCGACTTCTTCAGCAGCACCCTGTTAATACACTGCTGTCAGAAGAGAGGGTACGAGTGTGTGTGTGTGTGTGTGTGTGTGTGTGTGTGTGTGTGTGTGAGTGAGCGAGTGAGTGTGAGTGAGACCTGTAGCTGCGCATGTAGATCTTGCCCTCCAGCGCTGTGAAGTGAAGCACGTGTTCAAGTCCAGCCAGACGCACTGCAGACACTCGAGGACCACAGAAGAAATCTGACACACACACACACACACACACACACACACACACACACACACACACACACAGAGAGATAGATGAGAGAACGGTTACAGCCTCAACACATGTGACCTAAGGAAACACTCAACCAAATCATCACAGCCTAAATCTTGTTATAATCGCATGTGAAAAATGTTGCAATTAAACGTTACCTCATGTAAATAAACAGTAATACTTCAATCAAACTGTTGCAATTAAGATTGTAGTAAAATGTGTCTCATATGCTGATATCATTATATATGGTGGTTCCATCTTTGAGAAATATGGTAAAGTTTCCATCGTTACACAGACGACACACGTGTGAATGGTTTAGTTGTTTGCCTCTTGGATATTAAAGCATGGATGTGCTTAAACTTGAGTCTGAACGAGAGTAACATGGAGAATGTGGTGTTTACCCGTCTGATACTCAAATACACCAAACTCAAATCTGTGTTTTACACTGGGCAGCACATTACATCAAGTTGTGAAGTCAAGTTTCTATCAATCACGTTTCATATTAAAAAAAGTCATTTCTCTCTTTTAATAATCCTGAAAGAGCGATCGACGCTTCCGTCACCTCAAGGCTGGAGTATTGCACATCTGTGTTTGAAGCGTCTTCAGACGGTCCACAAGCTCTACGCTCGCCACAGAACACACTGTAAAGGGCTTTAATCGGTTGAATGTTTGCATGGTTTAGCACCCAACACCTCTGACCAGCGGACGACTCTTACTGGACCCGTTCACCAGTGCAGACCAGAACTGCTCACACAATATCCATTTCTAAATCAAAGTTAAAATCATTTTTATCTGATCTGGCTAATAATTGACGAGTTAAATGTCTTTTTATGCTTGGTTGTTTACTTGTGTCTTTGCCTGAATTTTATTGAATGGTTTTCATTTTGTACAGAACATTGGTGAACAGTAGTTGTTTTTAATTGTGCTTTATAAATAAAACTAAATTTTTTTGCTGAGTTTCGGTTCATTGAGAACGCCCTCTTGCTTGTTTACTGTATTATACAAAAGCTTTAGAGTTTTTCATCATGTCCCTATGCACAAATATTACAGTGTAGCCGGATCCTCAGAAGGACACACTCCTGTGATCGCAGTGAACAGAACATATACTAGCTAACTAGCGAATTGCTAACGTCGCACTGTTCATTATCAAAATAATATACAGTCAACCTAACAAAGAAAGTTACACTGCTCAATTTAACGCCTCACTGCTGTTATATTATATATATTATGTGTGTGTGTGAGAGACTCACCTGTCAGGACGCTCCTCAGGCGCTGGTGCTCGCGGTCCGTGTCGAACAGCTCTCCGGCGAACACCAGCAGGGGTTTAGTTCCCACGGGACACGTCTCCTTCTGCACACACAGCACACGTTACACTCCCATCACACACACACACACACACACACACACACACTGCTGCTCACCTTCAGGGCCTTCAGGGACACACACCGCTCGACGCCAAGTTCAAACATGTCCAGCACGTGGAAGTCGAACATGCGTCCTGTGGAGGAAACCAGCACACATTAACACACACTCATGTGGAAGTCGAACATGCGTCCTGTGGAGGACACCAGTACACACGCGCACACGTAGACAGACACACACACACACACAGACGTGGAAGTCGAACATGCGTCCTGTGGAGGACACCAGCACACACACACGTAGACAGACACACACTCATGTGGAAGTCGAACATGCGTCCTGTGGAGGACACCAGTACACACACGCACACGTAGACAGACACACACACACACACACACAGACGTGGAAGTCGAACATGCGTCCTGTGGAGGACACCAGTACACACACGCACACGTAGACAGACACACACACACACACAGACGTGGAAGTCGAACATGCGTCCTGTGGAGGACACCAGCACACACACACGTAGACAGACACACACTCATGTGGAAGTCGAACATGCGTCCTGTGGAGGACACCAGTACACACGCGCACACGTAGACAGACACACACACACACACAGACGTGGAAGTCGAACATGCGTCCTGTGGAGGACACCAGCACACACACACGTAGACAGACACACACTCATGTGGAAGTCGAACATGCGTCCTGTGGAGGACACCAGTACACACACGCACACGTAGACAGACACACACACACAGACGTGGAAGTCGAACATGCGTCCTGTGGAGGACACCAGCACACACACACGTAGACAGACACACACTCATGTGGAAGTCGAACATCCGTCCTGTGGAGGACACCAGACCACACACACGTAGACAGACACACAGACGTGGAAGTCGAACATGCGTCCTGTGGAGGACACGAGTACACACGCGCGCGCACACACACACACACACACATGGAAGTCGAACATGCGTCCTGTGGAGGACACCAGCACACATTAAAACACACACGCACGCACGCACGCACACACACACACACACTCACTCGCACACACACGTGGAAGTCGAACATGCATCCTGTGGAGAACACCAGTACACGCGCGCACACACACACATGGAAGTCGAACAATGCGTCCTGTGGAGGACACCAGTACACACATGTGCGCACACACACACACACACACACACACGTGGAATTTGAACATGCGTCCTGTGGAGGACACCAGCACACATTAACACACGCACCGAATATGAGGTTGTTGGGTCTCTTCTTGTTGTGTGAGCCGAACAGAAACAGGGAACAGTCTGACTTCTTGGAGAAGAACTCCTGCAGAAAGCAAACACAGCACGGTTACACACAGGCTTCGACACACACACACACACACACACACACACACACGAGTGTGAAGCATGATCTCACCAGAGCAGTGGAGTCTTCGAAGGGCCGGACCATGTTCTTCCTGTCAGGACAACACACATCATCATTCAGATATGATCTTTCATGCAGTGTGTAATACAGCTGTTTTGAATGTAAATGATCTGCAGTTTCACAGATAACTGGAGGTATTGTCTCCTAAAAGAAAAGTGATTCTGAACTGAAACGAGTCGTCAGCAATCCAGTCTCACGTCCTGCTCACTCCTGATTCGTAGGTTTGCAAGTCATTTGCGTAACGCTAGTCTATTAGGGGTGTAGCGGTACACAAACTGACGGTTCGGTACAGCAGGCGGAAAAAAGGTTTTATTTTTTTATTAAACAGTTTTTTACTGAACAAATTGTGTTATAATTAAGTTTATTCACAAAAAAACTATCTGTGCTAATGCTGTAAACTATATAGGAACCCTTACTTTCACATTACTTTAATATTAAAAATTAACAACAAAGCCCATATTAGCCTAAATTATGTGCTGTTTATTTTTAGATAGAATAATCAACAAATTGTATGCAAACTGCACATTAGGCACTTTTGCATTAACGGTTTAAATTGCATTTAAACAAATTAAATCATCACGACATCATTGGCAGGTTAAGTAAAATATAAAGAATATATAGGCTAATATAGAGCATATATTTAGCGAGAGTTCATTTCTCTGGCTGTGATACACTGAATGATTGTGCTTAGGTAACTAATGCTACGTGGGATATTGTTCACAAGCTATTTACTGACTGAGCGATTACACGGGTCTCGATATGGATTTCAGTAAGTTGTACTGTATCTTTCAACATACCTTCTGATGTTCATTCATGTTTATTATGAAGAGATGATCGCGTTCACTTGCGCTGCTGCTTAAACTGAGCCACCCATACAGCGATCTCTCACGCCACATTAAAGAGCATCAAAACACCATTTATTGTTTGAATTTTGGGATAAAATGGACAGAATATTTAATATGTTTGTGTGGATTTCAAACCTGATCCAAGCTTATTTTTATTCAAAGATCAACAGTCTGTCATTAGTCTTTAGTCAGCCACTAAAAAAACGGCGTGTTGGGGTTCCGGTACACCAGCCATGTAAGCAAAACGAATGAATGAAAATTTGCTTATCAATGCAGATCTAAATTCATGCCTATGTATCCTTGTAGAACTTCAAGAAAAGAAACCAAAAGGATGCTGCAGCCAATGAGCAGCCGACGGGGGCTGGCTGCAGGATGACTCAACCTCCACGGACAGTTTATATTATTTTATCAGACAATATTTTTTCTCAAGATTTTGCTTTAGTATAATTTTGGGGACAATTAGGGCCGGATTCAGGATAGCAGCTTAGATTACGGGACTGTCCAGAATTTTCCGGGACGTCTGGTCACCCAAGTCAAGAGCTGAGATTCAGATATGAGCGTTTGCTTTCTGACCAATCACAGCAGAACAGCTGTCAGAAAGGCGGAGCTTAGTGTTCTGTGTACAAGCGCATGGCCAATTGTTTGGCCATGTGCTTGTGGTGTCTCGTCTCGTTACCCCGCCCCCTTGTTATCCCCGTCTTGTCATTATTGTCTAGTCAGTTTCACCTGTCCTTGTCATTAGTGTTCCCTTTATAATCCCCCTGTGTTTGCTGTCCTGTGCCGGTTCATTGCTTTACGTGCCTTGTTTATACATGTGAGTACCTTGTCTAAACTGAAGTAGCGATCTTGTAAAATCCTGTCTTGTTCCTGTATTTATTGTCAAGTCTTAGTCTAGTGTTCTTAGTCTTTCTTTTCCCTACCAGTCTTGTTTTGCCCCCTCGTGGGTTTTGTTTTCTGTTTTGTACCTCAATAAACCCTGTATTTGTGCATACTGTCTGCGATTGGGTTCGTTCCTGAAATTCATAACAGAATGAACCGGCCAAAGAAGAACCCAGCAAGCAGTATGTGCTCTCTGCTCCAGCGACAGTTGGAGTTTCGTGAACAATGCTGGTTGTCGGCTCCCACCGACAGAAGGAGGATCAACCTTCCAGCCCAGCCCCAGGGTGAGCAGTTCCTGAGAGATTATGCCCAACTTTGGGATCGTTTCTCCTGCGAGGAGCCGCAGGCTTCTTCCTTGGGGTCTTCACCTTCTGCCTGCCTGTCAGCTATTCCCGAGGGCCGAATGATAGGCGTCGCGACGCTTGGGGACCCGGCTGGTTCCCCGACGACTCCTGGCACTCCATCTACCCCCTTCGGTCTTCGAGCGAAACGAGGAAGGCGGACCTCGTGGGACTCTCCTTCAGAGGGCTCAGTATCAGAGTCAACTCTGCCAGAGGAGACCCCTCCTTTGCCCGACACAGTTCCCGCCGTGCTCCCCCAACCCATCTCCGCTCCGGCTATGGTCTCTGCTTCTCGACCTAGGAGAAAGAGGAGGAGGGGAGCCTCCCGTCCTTCGTCAAGCGCAGACACAGAGCCCGCTGCAGTCGTCACAGAGCCCGCTGCAGTCGTCACAGAGCCCGCTGCAGTCGTCACAGAGCCCGCTGCAGTCGTCACAGAGCCCGCTGCAGTCGTCACAGAGCCCGCTGCAGTCGTCACAGAGCCCGCTGCAGTCGTCACAGAGCCCGCTGCAGTCGTCACAGAGCCCGCTGCAGTCGTCACAGAGCCCGCTGCAGTCGTCACAGAGCCCGCTGCGGCAAGCGTCGTCCCAGAGCCCTCTACCGCGAGAGTTGCGGCCGATCTAGCCGCTAAGGAAGTGCTGCAAGCAGTTTCGGCGCGTCAGGAAATGCCTGTCGTCATTGCGGCCAAGACCTTGTCGGATTACTTGTCTCGTCTCATCAAGATCCTCGAACCCCCTGTCTATCCTGTCTTGTCCGCTGCACCCGCGCCTGCCGCCGAGAGCGCTGCACCCGCGCCTGCCGCCGAGAGCGCTGCACCCGCGCCTGCCGCCGTGGGCGCCGCACACAGTCCTGTCACCAGCCTTGTCCCCTGTCAGAAGTCCCGTTTCCTCCATGTCCTCTGTGTCCCCTGTGTCTGAGTCTGTCGCCACCAGCCCCGGACTGTTTCCCCGTTTGTCCCTGTCTCCACTAGTCCCCGGACTGTTCCCCCTGTCACCACTAGTCCCTGGACTGTTCCCCTTGTCACCAAGTCCCCGGTCTGTTTCATCCATGTCCTCTCCTCGTGTGTGTCTGTCAAGACCTGCCCAGAGTCCTCGTCCTCAGCCCTCATCCCGTGGACCCAAGACCCCCAGTCCTCCCATCCACCCTGGACCTCCCCCCATGAACTCAGTGTTTCCTCCACCTCCTTTGCCTTGTATGTTGTTTTTGATGTTTCATCCCGACCCTGTTATTGTGTTTTCATGTTTGCCTTTATTAGTGTTTTCCATGTTTTGTTGGTTTTTATCTGTGTCACGGTCTGTCTTGTCTTGTGTTTAGTTTCGCTTTGGGGAGCGTTTGGTAGCCGCTCCTTAAGGTGGGGGGTCTGTCATGATTCTGCCATCATGTCTTTGGTCTTGTGGCAGAATCATGACAGACCCATGTTCTGTGTACAAGCGCATGGCCAATTGTTTGGCCATGTGCTGTGGTGTCTCGTCTCGTTACCCCGCCCCCTTGTTATCCCCGTCTTGTCATTATTGTCTAGTCAGTTTCACCTGTCCTTGTCATTAGTGTTCCCTTTATAATCCCCCTGTGTTTGCTGTCCTGTGCCGGTTCATTGCTTTACGTGCCTTGTTTATACATGTGAGTACCTTGTCTAAACTGAAGTAGCGATCTTGTAAAATCCTGTCTTGTTCCTGTATTTATTGTCAAGTCTTAGTCTAGTGTTCTTAGTCTTTATTTTCCCTACCAGTCTTGTTTTGCCCCCTCGTGGGTTTTGTTTTCTGTTTTGTACCTCAATAAACCCCGTATTTGTGCATACTGTCTGCGATTGGGTTCGTTCCTGAAATTCATAACACTTAGAGAGACTGAATCTGTATTGAAGCGTTTCAGAAACAGAGAAAAGAGCTGATGCTGAAAATGAAAGTGTTTTTGACCTTATATGCATGTGAACCTGTTGTAGGTAGGGATGGGACGGTATGAAAATTTCATATCACGATTATAGTGACCAAAGTTATCACGATTATCAATATTATCACGGTTTTGTTAAAATGAGATGGAAATGTTCAAAAAGAACTGATCCTCACACTGAAAACATTTCAACAAGTTTAAAATGTGAAAATCAACAAACAAAAAATACAATTAGCAGCTATATGCACTTTAAGCATAAACATTACATTAACATGGAGCCCTGAGACTGAGAGGTATAAGTTTTCCTGGTGCAGGTTTTAATGAACCCGTCATTAATAATGATAATAATATTCACTCACTTATGGATGTGTGTATGACTGAATATTATAATTATTAATATTAATAAAAAATAAATCACTTTCTCTCACACACACACACACACTTTAAATGAACAAAAAATGTTGGTTGGGTCAGGGTGACTAAACTACTGGAATACTTATAATGACTGTTGTCAATAGCAACGCATTATAACACAGCGCACATCCATGTATCGGATCACCGCGGACGCGATCTCTAATTTCATTGAAATGTGTATGTCTTGCGTCTCAGTTTTGATTGTACTGAAAATTAAATCAGAGTAATTTAGTATTAATACTACTACAATATTGTTGTAGTGATCACATTTTCTTTACGATTGATTTGGACACTGTAACTTGTATAACGGATTTATAAACCGGCAAGATTTAAAAACATTAAGTTAATCACAATTCAATATTTCATGTCCCTGAAATTATTTCTGTGGTAAAAATAAAAAATAAAACTGTAATAAGTTTACTATGAATGAATACAATGCATTATCCCTTATGACACCCTTAATAGTTTGAATACCGTATGTTTGTTCGTCTTGGCTCAAATCCACTTGCTGTAAAACTTTTCTCTTCGCGGAAGCTTTGCAATAATTACAAGTGAGATAATGAAATAATTCATCTCCAATCAATATTTTTTGTCTAATTATTTGCCCAAGTTAGTTGTGGTATTAAGGTAAAAGTTAACTCAGTGGGTGGTTGTCACATAACGTTAGATGACTAGCAGATTTGACGTGTTTCCCCCTTTTGCAGCGACTTTCCTCTAGCAAGATTTGCAGACAGGGTGCCCATCCTCGATTAAATTGCCCTCGGGACTCTTGTAATAGCCAAAATACGACCATACCTCCGATTTTGTCCTCTTGGATGGCTGAAAAATCTCCCGTGCGCTGTCACTGCCTTCCGCCATGTCTTCTCGTGCAAAAAACGGCATTGCATGCGCGCGCCTGCGTCAGACTGATTCTGGCTGGACAGGATTTACCGCGGGTTTTCAAAATAACGATAATCAAACCGGTTTTTATGATAATTAAATTTTAAACGATAATACTAACCGCCAGGACATTTTATCGTGAAACCGGTAATCGTCCCATCCCTAGTTGTAGGAGACACCAAAACAACATTAGGAGCCTTTAAAACAGTGTAATAGGTAGGGCTGGACCAGAATATTCGAATATTCGTTCGGTGGGTTGGTTTTCGATTTGAAAATGTGACATTCGAATATTCGTTTTTTTTTTTTGCAAACCTGGCATCCCCCTCGAAACGGTTCTCATTCGCGCTTGTATATGTTTTACACTATAAAATCTGGTGAAATACAATACTTTACATATAAATTCATTATAGCTACTTAATAAATAGATATTTGCTTCTTCTTGGACTACTAAAGTGTTCCTGCAACGGGAGTATTCTCTGGCTAGAGCGCAGAACGGAAGAGTTTGTATGGACAGAAGTGAATGTCTGAGCCTGTATTTTGGGTTAAGCTGCATTGCTTTGACATTGTGGAAAATAGAATAATAGAAACAAAATATATAGTATTAAAATGTATAAATGTATGTATTAGTGTGTTTTATATCACTAGTGCAGTGTCCATTCTCGGAGCATATAAGATAGCATATCGGATTCCATTCTCTGCTCGCGTGACGTGAGGCGCGCCGCTTCTTCATTTAAATCTACTTTGTCAGTAATTTGTTAGTGAGACTATTAGACTAGCCTACCTTATTAGCAATATTGCTTAAGTTACAGACCTGTGTGTGTTTTATATCACTAGTGCAGAGGCAGAGCAGTGTCCGTTCTCGGAGCATATAAGCTCTGCTCACGTGAGGCGCACCGCTTCCCGTTCGCGCTGTTCTGTAGTTTATTAAAAGTTTATTAATTCTGAACGTGTCGCGTCTCGCCTGTCTATCTATATTGCACCAAATACACTGCACTCCCTTGTGAAGTCGTTTGGATGACCGGTTCTCGAAATAATATTCATGCGCTGATGATGATCGCATGATCATCATCAGCGCATGATTATTATTTCGAGAATTTGAAGCGCATTTTACATGCGCTTCAAGAGGCACACTTGCGCACACACGCACATTTGCACACACGACACACGCAACGTCTCTCCCTCTCTTTGAACGCTTTTCCACTGCATGGTACGCTCGGTTCGGTACGGTTCGATTCGGCGCGGAACGGTTCGGTTCGCTAGCTCGGTTGCTTTTCCACTGCAGTTAGTACCCATTCAAAGTGGGTGGGACTGATCGTTACACTGTTTGTAGGTCCGGTGATAGCCGTGTGCGGCTAAGAGCTGAGCTAGCTGCTACTTGGAACACTTTTTCATTCTGTTTTGCCCCATCCAGCTCTCGCTGGACCCGCTCCTAGGCAACCAACGAGAGGATTGTCTGCACCTCGACCACGATTCAGCCATTTCCTTTTTAAAGTGTTGATCTCTTCTTTTTTTTCAAGTAAGTAAAACACAGGTGCTACCGTGTTGGCTGTTGTCTACTGGTTATATGACTCTGTATAGCGGTCTCGTGTCGCAAATCCAATGACGCTGGTAGTG